>CM024593.1:11216510-11460205 GCA_014182565.1 Eucalyptus marginata
GGATCGGAGAGTGTACGGCGTTTGGACCGGGCAACGCCGGCGGCGGCATAAGAGCCATAACAACATAAAGTCGTCGAGAGAAATAACAATAGCCATAACAACACATGAACATAAAATCGTCGAGAGAAATAAAGCAAGTGAAGTTAGAAGCTCGAGATTGGCATCTGTTAGAAGCAACTGACGTGCTTTAATGTTATTCAGGTTTAGAGATATAACATAATTTGTTAAGTTTGTAGTTCATCTGCTTCCTTGAGCTCTGTTTTTTATTATGGTGAAACGAGAGAGAATAACGGAGAGAGATAGTGTAGGAGAGTTGTAGAGAAGAGCAAGCTCTCGGATGAATGTACTCTTCATTTGATTCATGAAATACAGAGTACTTTTCATTCATCTTCATCTTTTGTTCTTCATCCGTTCTTCACGTTCAAAGCGAAACGGGGATCGAGAGAGCGTTCAGCGTTTGGACAGGCAACGCCGGCGGCGGCATAAGAGCCATAACAACATAAAGTCGTGAGAGAAATAACAACAGCCATAACAACACATGAACATAGAGTCGTCGAGAGAAATAAAGCAAGTGAAGTTAGAAGCTCGAGATTGGCATATGTTAGAAGCAACTGACGTGCTTTAATGTTATTCAGGTTGAGAGATATAACAGAATTTGTTAAGTTTGTAGTTTATCTTCTTCCTTGAGCCGTGTTGTTCGATTATGGTGAAACGAGAGAGAATAACGGAGAGAGATAGTGTAGGAGAGTTGTAGAGAAGAGCAAGCTCTCGGATGAATGTACTCTTCATTTGATTCATGAAATACAGTGTATTTTTCATTCATCTTCATCTTTTGTTCTGTTCATCCGTTCTTCCAAGTTCAAAGAAAAAGCGGGGATCGAGAGAGAGCGTATAGCGTTTGGACCGGGCAACGCCGGTGGCAGCATAACAGCCATAACAACATAAAGTCGTCGAGAGAAATAACAACAGCCATAACAACACATGAACATAAAGTCGTCGAGAGAAATAAAGCAAGTGAAGTTAGAAGCTCGAGATTGGCATCTGTAGAAGCAACTCACGTGCTTTAATGTTATTCAGGTTTAGAGATATAACAGAATTTGTTAAGTTTGTAGTTCATCTTCTTCCTTGAGCTGTGTTGTTCGATTATGGTGAAACGAGAGAGAATAACGAGAGAGATAGTGTAGGAGAGTTGTAGAGAAGAGCAAGCTCTCGGATGAATGTACTCTTCATTTGATTCATGAAATACAGAGTATTTTTCATTCATCTTCATCTTTTGTTCTGTTCATCCGTTCTTCACGGTTCAAAGCAGAAAAACGGGGATCGAGAGAGCGTACAGCGTTTGGACCGGGCAACGCCGGCGGCGGCATAAGAGCCATAACAACATAAAGTCGTCGAGAGAAATAACAATAGCCATAACAACACATGAACATAAAGTCATCGAGAGAAATAAAGCAAGTGAAGTTAGAAGCTCGAGATTGGCATCTTGTTAGAAGCAACTCGACGTGCTTTAATGTTATTCGGTTTAGAGATATAACAGAATTTGTTAAGTTTGTAGTTCATCTTCTTCCTTGAGCTGTGTTGTTCGATTATGGTGAAACGAGAGAGAATAACGGAGAGAGATAGTGTAGGAGAGTTGTAGAGAAGAGCAAGCTCTCGGATGAATGTACTCTTCATTTGATTCATGAAATACGTGTATTTTCATTCATCTTCATCTTTTGTTCTGTTCATCCGTTCTTCACAGTTCAAAGAGAAAAAGCTGATCGGAGAGCGTACAGCGTTTGGACCGGGCAACGCCGGTGGCAAGATAAGAGCCATAACAACATAAAGTCGTCGAGAGAAATAACAACAGCCATAACAACACATGAACATAAAGTCGTCGAGAGAAATAAAGCAAGTGAAGTTAGAAGCTCGAGATTGGCATCTGTTAGAAGCAACTCACGTGCTTTAATGTTATTCGGGTTTAGAGATATAACAGAATTTGTTAAGTTTGTAGTTCATCTTCTTCCTTGAGCTGTTGTTCGATTATGGTGAAACGAGAGAGAATAACGGAGAGAGATAGTGTAGGAGAGTTGTAGAGAAGAGCAAGCTCTCGGATGAATGTACTCTTCATTTGATTCATGAAATACGTAGTATTTTCATTCATCTTCATCTTTTGTTCTGTTCATCCGTTCTTCACGCTCAAAGCGAAAAAGGGATCGAGAGAGCGTACAGCGTTTGGACCGGGCAACGCCGGCGGCGGCATAAGAGCCATAACAACATAAAGTCGTCGAGAGAAATAACAACAGCCATAACAACACATGAACATAGAGTCGTCGAGAGAAATAAAGCAAGTGAAGTTAGAAGCTCGAGATTGGCATATGTTAGAAGCAACTGACGTGCTTTAATGTTATTCAGGTTTAGAGATATAACATAATTTGTTAAGTTTGTAGTTCATCTTCTTCCTTGAGCCGTGTTGTTCGATTATGGTGAAACGAGAGAGAATAACATAGAGAGATAGTGTAGGAGAGTTGTAGAGAAGAGCAAGCTCTCGGATGAATGTACTCTTCATTTGATTCATGAAATACGGTGTATTTTTCATTCATCTTCATCTTTTGTTCTGTTCATCCGTTCTTCACGCTTCAAAGCAGAAAACGGGGATCGGAGAGCGTATAGCGTTTGGACCGGCAACGCCGGTGGCGGCATAAGAGCCATAACAACATAAAGTCGTCGAGAGAAATAACAACAGCCATAACAACACATGAACATAAAGTCGTCGAGAGAAATAAAGCAAGTGAAGTTAGAAGCTCGAGATTGGCATATGTTAGAAGCAACTCACGTGCTTTAATGTTATTCGGGTTTAGAGATATAACAGAATTTGTTAAGTTTGTAGTTCATCTTCTTCCTTGAGCTGTGTTGTTCGATTATGGTGAAACGAGAGAGAATAACGAGAGAGAGATAGTGTAGGAGAGTTGTAGAGAAGAGCAAGCTCTCGGATGAATGTACTCTTCATTTGATTCATGAAATACAGAGTATTTTTCATTCATCTTCATCTTTTGTTCTGTTCATCCGTTCTTCACAAGTTCAAAGCGAGAAAATAAAGCAAGTGAAGTTAGGGATCGAGAGAGCGTATAGCGTTTGGACCGGGCAACGCCGGATGGCGGCATAAGAGCCATAACAACATAAAGTCGTCGAGAGAAATAACAACAGCCATAACAACACATGAACATAGAGTCGTCGAGAGAAATAAAGCAAGTGAAGTTAGAAGCTCGAGATTGGCATCTCTTCATTTTGTTAGAAGCAACTCACGTGCTTTAATGTTATTCAGGTTTAGAGATATAACAGAATTTGTTAAGTTTGTAGTTCATCTTCTTCCTTGAGCTGTGTTGTTCGATTATGGTGAAACGAGAGAGAATAACGAGAGAGATAGTGTAGGAGAGTTGTAGAGAAGAGCAAGCTCTCGGATGAATGTACTCTTCATTTGATTCATGAAATACGAGTATTTTCATTCATCTTCATCTTTTGTTCTGTTCATCCGTTCTTCACAGGTTCAAAGCGAAAAGCGGGGATCGGAGAGCGTACAGCGTTTGGACCGGGCAACGCCGGCGGCGGCATAAGAGCCATAACAACATAAAGTCGTCGAGAGAAATAACAACAGCCATAACAACACATGAACATAAAGTCGTCGAGAGAAATAAAGCAAGTGAAGTTAGAAGCTCGAGATTGGCATCTGTTAGAAGCAACGCGTGCTTTAATGTTATTCGGGTTTAGAGATATAACAGAATTTGTTAAGTTTGTAGTTCATCTTCTTCCTTGAGCTGTGTTGTTCGATTATGGTGAAACGAGAGAGAATAACGGAGAGAGATAGTGTAGGAGAGTTGTAGAGAAGAGCAAGCTCTCGGATGAATGTACTCTTCATTTGATTCATGAAATACAGTATTTTCATTCATCTTCATCTTTTTGTTCTGTTCATCCGTTCTTCACGTTCAAAGCGAAAAGCGGGGGATCGAGAGAGCGTACGCGTTTGGACCGGGCAACGCCGGCGGCGGCATAAGAGCCATAACAACATAAAGTCGTCGAGAGAAATAACAACAGCCATAACAACACATGAACATAGAGTCGTCGAGAGAAATAAAGCAAGTGAAGTTAGAAGCTCGAGATTGGCATCTGTTAGAAGCAACTGACGTGCTTTAATGTTATTCTGGTTTAGAGATATAACAGAATTTGTTAAGTTTGTAGTTCATCTTCTTCCTTGAGACGTGTTGTTCGATTATGGTGAAACGACAGAGAATAACGGAGAGAGATAGTGTAGGAGAGTTGTAGAGAAGAGCAAGCTCTCGGATGAATGTACTCTTCATTTGATTCATGAAATACGAGTATTTTTCATTCATCTTCATCTTTGTTCTGTTCATCCGTTCTTCACAGTTCAAAGCGAAAAGCGGGGATCGAGAGAGCGTACGCGTTTGGACCGGCAACGCCGGCGGCGGCATAACAGCCATAACAACATAAAGTCGTCGAGAGAAATAACAACAGCCATAACAACACATGAACATAGAGTCGTCGAGAGAAATAAAGCAAGTGAAGTTAGAAGCTCGAGATTGGCATCTGTTAGAAGCAACGACGTGCTTTAATGTTATTCGGGTTTAGAGATATAACAGAATTTGTTAAGTTTGTAGTTCATCTTCTTCCTTGAGCCGTGTTGTTCGATTATGGTGAAACGAGAGAGAATAACGAGAGAGATAGTGTAGGAGAGTTGTAGAGAAGAGCAAGCTCTCGGATGAATGTACTCTTCATTTGATTCATGAAATACAGTAGTATTTTTCATTCATCTTCATCTTTTGTTCTGTTCATCCGTTCTTCCACGTTCAAAGCGAAAAACGGGGATCGAGAGAGAGCGTACAGCGTTTGGACCGGGCAACGCCGGCGGCGGCATAAGAGCCATAACAACATAAAGTCGTCGAGAGAAATAACAACAGCCATAACAACACATGAACATAAAGTCGTCGAGAGAAATAAAGCAAGTGAAGTTAGAAGCTCGAGATTGGCATATGTTAGAAGCAACTCACGTGCTTTAATGTTATTCGGGTTTAGAGATATAACAGAATTTGTTAAGTTTGTAGTTCATCTTCTTCCTTGAGCTGTTGTTCGATTATGGTGAAACGAGAGAGAATAACGAGAGAGATAGTGTAGGAGAGTTGTAGAGAAGAGCAAGCTCTCGGATGAATGTACTCTTCATTTGATTCATGAAATACGAGTATTTTTCATTCATCTTCATCTTTTGTTACATTCATCCGTTCTTCACGTTCAAAGCGAAAAACGGGGATCGAGAGAGCGTACAGCGTTTGGACCGGGCAACGCCGGCGGCGGCATAAGAGCCATAACAACATAAAGTCGTGAGAGAAATAACAACAGCCATAACAACACATGAACATAGAGTCGTCGAGAGAAATAAAGCAAGTGAAGTTAGAAGCTCGAGATTGGCATCTGTAGAAGCAACTCACGTGCTTTAATGTTATTCGGGTTTAGAGATATAACAGAATTTGTTAAGTTTGTAGTTCATCTTCTTCCTTGAGCTGTGTTGTTCGATTATGGTGAAACGAGAGAGAATAACGGAGAGAGATAGTGTAGGAGAGTTGTAGAGAAGAGCAAGCTCTCGGATGAATGTACTCTTCATTTGATTCATGAAATACAGAGTACTTTTCAATCATCTTCATCTTTTGTTCTGTTCATCCGTTCTTCACGCTTCAAAGCGAAAAGCGGGGATCGAGAGCGAGCGTACAGCGTTTGGACCGGGCAACGCCGGCGGCGGCATAAGAGCCATAACAACATAAAGTCGTCGAGAGAAATAACAACAGCCATAACAACACATGAACATAGAGTCGTCGAGAGAAATAAAGCAAGTGAAGTTAGAAGCTCGAGATTGGCATATGTTAGAAGCAACAGCGACGTGCTTTAATGTTATTCGGTTTAGAGATATAACAGAATTTGTTAAGTTTGTAGTTCATCTTCTTCCTTGAGCTGTGTTGTTCGATTATGGTGAAACGAGAGAGAATAACGAGAGAGAGATAGTGTAGGAGAGTTGTAGAGAAGAGCAAGCTCTCGGATGAATGTACTCTTCATTTGATTCATGAAATACGAGTATTTTCATTCATCTTCATCTTTTGTTCTGTTCATCCGTTCTTCACAGCTCAAAGCGAAAAGCAGGGATCGAGAGAGCGTACAGCGTTTGGACCGGGCAACGCCGGCGGCAGCATAACAGCCATAACAACATAAAGTCGTCGAGAGAAATAACAACAGCCATAACAACACATGAACATAAAGTCATCGAGAGAAATAAAGCAAGTGAAGTTAGAAGCTCGAGATTGGCATATGTTAGAAGCAACTCACGTGCTTTAATGTTATTCAGTTTTAGAGATATAACAGAATTTGTTAAGTTTGTAGTTCATCTTCTTCCTTGAGCTGTGTTGTTCGATTATGGTGAAACGATAGAGAATAACGGAGAGAGATAGTGTAGGAGAGTTGTAGAGAAGAGCAAGCTCTCGGATGAATGTACTCTTCATTTGATTCATGAAATACGAGTATTTTCATTCATCTTCATCTTTTGTTCTGTTCATCCGTTCTTCACAGTTCAAAGCGAAAAGCGGGGATCGAGAGAGCGTACAGCGTTTGGACCGGGCAACGCCGGCGGCATAAGAGCCATAACAACATAAAGTCGTCGAGAGAAATAACAACAGCCATAACAACACATGAACATAGAGTCGTCGAGAGAAATAAAGCAAGTGAAGTTAGAAGCTCGAGATTGGCATCTGTTAGAAGCAACTGACGTGCTTTAATGTTATTCAGGTTTAGAGATATAACAGAATTTGTTAAGTTTGTAGTTCATCTTCTTCCTTGAGCTGTGTTGTTCGATTATGGTGAAACGAGAGAGAATAACGGAGAGAGATAGTGTAGGAGAGTTGTAGAGAAGAGCAAGCTCTCGGATGAATGTACTCTTCATTTGATTCATGAAATACAGTGTATTTTCATTCATCTTCATCTTTTGTTCTGTTCATCCGTTCTTCACAGTTCAAAGCGAAAAGCGGGGATCGAGAGAGCGTACAGCGTTTGGACCGGGCAACGCCGGCGGCGGCATAACAGCCATAACAACATAAAGTCATCGAGAGAAATAACAACAGCCATAACAACACATGAACATAAAGTCGTCGAGAGAAATAAAGCAAGTGAAGTTAGAAGCTCGAGATTGGCATCCGTTAGAAGCAACTCACGTGCTTTAATGTTATTCAGGTTTAGAGATATAACAGAATTTGTTAAGTTTGTAGTTCATCTTCTTCCTTGAGCTGTGTTGTTCGATTATGGTGAAACGAGAGAGAATAACGGAGAGAGATAGTGTAGGAGAGTTGTAGAGAAGAGCAAGCTCTCGGATGAATGTACTCTTCATTTGATTCATGAAATACAGAGTATTTTTCATTCATCTTCATCTTTTGTTCTGTTCATCTGTTCTTCACAGTTCAAAGCAGAAAAGCAGGGGATCAGAGAGAGTGTACGGCGTTTGGACCGGGCAACGCCGGCGGCGGCATAAGAGCCATAACAACATAAAGTCGTCGAGAGAAATAACAATAGCCATAACAACACATGAACATAAAATCGTCGAGAGAAATAAAGCAAGTGAAGTTAGAAGCTCGAGATTGGCATCTGTTAGAAGCAACTCACGTGCTTTAATGTTATTCAGGTTTAGAGATATAACAGAATTTGTTAAGTTTGTAGTTCATCTTCTTCCTTGAGCTGTGTTGTTCGATTATGGTGAAACGAGAGAGAATAACGGAGAGAGATAGTGTAGGAGAGTTGTAGAGAAGAGCAAGCTCTCGGATGAATGTACTCTTCATTTGATTCATGAAATACAGTATTTTCATTCATCTTCATCTTTTGTTCTGTTCATCCGTTCTTCACGTTCAAAGCAGAAAAGCAGGGGATCAGAGAGAGCGTACAGCGTTTGGACCGGGCAACGCCGGCGGCGGCATAAGAGCCATAACAACATAAAGTCGTCGAGAGAAATAACAACAGCCATAACAACACATGAACATAGAGTCGTCGAGAGAAATAAAGCAAGTGAAGTTAGAAGCTCGAGATTGGCATATGTTAGAAGCAACTCGACGTGCTTTAATGTTATTCAGGTTTAGAGATATAACAGAATTTGTTAAGTTTGTAGTTCATCTTCTTCCTTGAGCCGTGTTGTTCGATTATGGTGAAACGAGAGAGAATAACAGAGAGAGATAGTGTAGGAGAGTTGTAGAGAAGAGCAAGCTCTCGGATGAATGTACTCTTCATTTGATTCATGAAATACAGAGTATTTTTCATTCATCTTCATCTTTTGTTCTGTTCATCCGTTCTTCACAGTTCAAAGCAGAAAAGCAGGGGATCTGAGAGAGCGTATAGCGTTTGGACCGGGCAACGCCGGCGGCGGCATAACAGCCATAACAACATAAAGTCGTCGAGAGAAATAACAACAGCCATAACAACACATGAACATAAAGTCGTCGAGAGAAATAAAGCAAGTGAAGTTAGAAGCTCGAGATTGGCATCTGTTAGAAGCAACTCACGTGCTTTAATGTTATTCAGGTTTAGAGATATAACAGAATTTGTTAAGTTTGTAGTTCATCTTCTTCCTTGAGCTGTGTTGTTCGATTATGGTGAAACGAGAGAGAATAACGAGAGAGAGATAGTGTAGGAGAGTTGTAGAGAAGAGCAAGCTCTCGGATGAATGTACTCTTCATTTGATTCATGAAATACGTAGTATTTTCATTCATCTTCATCTTTTGTTCTGTTCATCCGTTCTTCACGCTTCAAAGCAGAAAAGCGGGGATCGAGAGAGCGTACGGCGTTTGGACCGGGCAACGCCGGCGGCGGCATAAGAGCCATAACAACATAAAGTCGTCGAGAGAAATAACAACAGCCATAACAACACATGAACATAGAGTCGTCGAGAGAAATAAAGCAAGTGAAGTTAGAAGCTCGAGATTGGCATCTGTTAGAAGCAACTCGACGTGCTTTAATGTTATTCGGGTTTAGAGATATAACAGAATTTGTTAAGTTTGTAGTTCATCTTCTTCCTTGAGCTGTTTTTCGATTATGGTGAAACGAGAGAGAATAACGGAGAGAGATAGTGTAGGAGAGTTGTAGAGAAGAGCAAGCTCTCGGATGAATGTACTCTTCATTTGATTCATGAAATACAGAGTACTTTTCATTCATCTTCATCTTTTGTTCTGTTCATCCGTTCTTCACAGTTCAAAGCAGAAAAGCAGGGGATCAGAGAGAGCGTACAGCGTTTGGACCGGGCAACGCCGGCGGCGGCATAAGAGCCATAACAACATAAAGTCGTCGAGAGAAATAACAACAGCCATAACAACACATGAACATAGAGTCGTCGAGAGAAATAAAGCAAGTGAAGTTAGAAGCTCGAGATTGGCATATGTTAGAAGCAACCGACGTGCTTTAATGTTATTCAGTTTAGAGATATAACAGAATTTGTTAAGTTTGTAGTTCATCTTCTTCCTTGAGCCGTGTTGTTCGATTATGGTGAAACGAGAGAGAATAACAGAGAGAGATAGTGTAGGAGAGTTGTAGAGAAGAGCAAGCTCTCGGATGAATGTACTCTTCATTTGATTCATGAAATACAGAGTATTTTTCATTCATCTTCATCTTTTGTTCTGTTCATCCGTTCTTCACGTTCAAAGCAGAAAAAAGATCGAGAGAGCGTACAACGTTTGGACCGGGCAACGCCGGCGGCGGCATAACAGCCATAACAACATAAAGTCGTCGAGAGAAATAACAACAGCCATAACAACACATGAACATAGAGTCGTCGAGAGAAATAAAGCAAGTGAAGTTAGAAGCTCGAGATTGGCATCTCGTTAGAAGCAACGACGTGCTTTAATGTTATTCGGGTTTAGAGATATAACAGAATTTGTTAAGTTTGTAGTTCATCTTCTTCCTTGAGCTGTGTTGTTCGATTATGGTGAAACGAGAGAGAATAACGAGAGAGAGATAGTGTAGGAGAGTTGTAGAGAAGAGCAAGCTCTCGGATGAATGTACTCTTCATTTGATTCATGAAATACGAGTATTTTCATTCATCTTCATCTTTTTGTTCTGTTCATCCGTTCTTCACGCTTCAAAGCGAAGCGGGGATCGAGAGAGCGTACAGCGTTTGGACCGGGCAACGCCGGCGGCGGCATAAGAGCCATAACAACATAAAGTCGTCGAGAGAAATAACAATAGCCATAACAACACATGAACATAAAGTCATCGAGAGAAATAAAGCAAGTGAAGTTAGAAGCTCGAGATTGGCATCTGTTAGAAGCAACTGACGTGCTTTAATGTTATTCAGGTTTAGAGATATAACAGAATTTGTTAAGTTTGTAGTTCATCTTCTTCCTTGAGCTGTGTTGTTCGATTATGGTGAAACGAGAGAGAATAACAGAGAGAGATAGTGTAGGAGAGTTGTAGAGAAGAGCAAGCTCTCGGATGAATGTACTCTTCATTTGATTCATGAAATACAGTGTATTTTTCATTCATCTTCATCTTTTGTTCTGTTCATCCGTTCTTCACAGTTCAAAGCAGAAAAGCAGGGGATCAGAGAGAGCGTACAGCGTTTGGACCGGGCAACGCCGGCGGCGGCGTAAGAGCCATAACAACATAAAGTCGTCGAGAGAAATAACAACAGCCATAACAACACATGAACATAAAGTCATCGAGATAAAAAAAGTAAGTGAAGTTAGAAGCTCGAGATTGGCATATGTTAGAAGCAACTCACGTGCTTTAATGTTATTCAGTTTTAGAGATATAACAGAATTTGTTAAGTTTGTAGTTCATCTTCTTCCTTGAGCTGTGTTGTTCGATTATGGTGAAACGAGAGAGAATAACGAAGAGAGATAGTGTAGGAGAGTTGTAGAGAAGAGCAAGCTCTCGGATGAATGTACTCTTCATTTGATTCATGAAATACAGAGTATTTTTCATTCATCTTCATCTTTTGTTCTGTTCATCCGTTCTTCACGCTTCAAAGCGAAAAAGGGGATCGAGAGAGCGTACGCGTTTGGACCGGGCAACGCCGGCGGCGGCATAACAGCCATAACAACATAAAGTCATCGAGAGAAATAACAACAGCCATAACAACACATGAACATAAAGTCGTCGAGAGAAATAAAGCAAGTGAAGTTAGAAGCTCGAGATTGGCATCTGTTAGAAGCAACTGACGTGCTTTAATGTTATTCGGGTTTAGAGATATAACAGAATTTGTTAAGTTTGTAGTTCATCTTCTTCCTTGAGCTGTGTTGTTCGATTATGGTGAAACGAGAGAGAATAACGAAGAGAGAGATTGTAGGAGAGTTGTAGAGAAGAGCAAGCTCTCGGATGAATGTACTCTTCATTTGATTCATGAAATACAGTATTTTTCATTCATCTTCATCTTTGTTCTGTTCATCCGTTCTTCACGCTTCAAAGAAGAAAAGCGGGGATCGAGAGAGCGTACAGCGTTTGGACCGGGCAACGCCGGCGGCGGCATAAGAGCCATAACAACATAAAGTCGTGAGAGAAATAACAACAGCCATAACAACACATGAACATAAAGTCATCGAGAGAAATAAAGCAAGTGAAGTTAGAAGCTCGAGATTGGCATCTGTTAGAAGCAACTCACGTGCTTTAATGTTATTCAGTTTAGAGATATAACAGAATTTGTTAAGTTTGTAGTTCATCTTCTTCCTTGAGCTGTGTTGTTCGATTATGGTGAACGAGAGAGAATAACAGAGAGAGATAGTGTAAGAGAGTTGTAGAGAAGAGCAAGCTCTCGGATGAATGTACTCTTCATTTGATTCATGAAATACGTAGTACTTTTCATTCATCTTCATCTTTTGTTCTGTTCATCCGTTCTTCACGCTTCAAAGCAGAAAAGGGATCGAGAGAGCGTACAGCGTTTGGACCGGGCAACGCCGGCGGCGGCATAACAGCCATAACAACATAAAGTCATCGAGAGAAATAACAACAGCCATAACAACACATGAACATAAAGTCGTCGAGAGAAATAAAGCAAGTGAAGTTAGAAGCTCGAGATTGGCATCTGTTAGAAGCAACTGACGTGCTTTAATGTTATTCAGGTTTAGAGATATAACAGAATTTGTTAAGTTTGTAGTTCATCTTCTTCCTTGAGCTGTGTTGTTCGATTATGGTGAAACGATAGAGAATAACGAGAGAGATAGTGTAGGAGAGTTGTAGAGAAGAGCAAGCTCTCGGATGAATGTACTCTTCATTTGATTCATGAAATACAGAGTATTTTTCATTCATTTTCATCTTTTGTTCTGTTCATCCGTTCTTCACAGTTCAAAGCAAAAAAGCAGGGGATCAGTGAGAGCGTACAACGTTTGGACCGGGCAACGTCGGCGGCGGCATAACAGCCATAACAACATAAAGTCGTCGAGAGAAACAACAACAGCCATAACAACACATGAACATAAAGTCGTCGAGAGAAATAAAGCAAGTGAAGTTAGAAGCTCGAGATTGGCATCTGTTAGAAGCAACTCACGTGCTTTAATATTATTCAGGTTTAGAGATATAACAGAATTTGTTAAGTTTGTAGTTCATCTGCTTCCTTGAGCTCTGTTTTCGATTATGGCGAAACGAGAGAGAATAACGGAGAGAGATAGTGTAGGAGAGTTGTAGAGAAGAGCAAGCTCTCGGATGAATGTACTCTTCATTTGATTCATGAAATACGAGTATTTTTCATTCATCTTCATCTTTTGTTCTGTTCATCCGTTCTTCACAGTTCAAAGCGAAAAGCGGGGATCGAGAGAGCGTACAGCGTTTGGACCGGGCAACGCCGGCGGCGGCATAAGAGCCATAACAACATAAAGTCATCGAGAGAAATAACAACAGCCATAACAACACATGAACATAGAGTCGTCGAGAGAAATAAAGCAAGTGAAGTTAGAAGCTCGAGATTGGCATATGTTAGAAGCAACGACGTGCTTTAATGTTATTCGGGTTTAGAGATATAACAGAATTTGTTAAGTTTGTAGTTTATCTTCTTCCTTGAGCCGTGTTGTTCGATTATGGTGAAACGAGAGAGAATAACGAGAGAGATAGTGTAGGAGAGTTGTAGAGAAGAGCAAGCTCTCGGATGAATGTACTCTTCATTTGATTCATGAAATACGGTGTATTTTCATTCATCTTCATCTTTTGTTCTGTTCATCCGTTCTTCACGGTTCAAAGCGAAAGCGGGGATCGAGAGAGCGTATAGCGTTTGGACTGGGCAACGCCGGTGGCAGCATAACAGCCATAACAACGTAAAGTCGTCGAGAGAAATAACAACAGCCATAACAACACATGAACATAAAGTCGTCGAGAGAAATAAAGCAAGTGAAGTTAGAAGCTCGAGATTGGCATCTGTTAGAAGCAACTCACGTGCTTTAATGTTATTCAGGTTTAGAGATATAACAGAATTTGTTAAGTTTGTAGTTCATCTTCTTCCTTGAGCCGTGTTGTTCGATTATGGTGAAACGAGAGAGAATAACGAGAGATAGTGTAGGAGAGTTGTAGAGAAGAGCAAGCTCTCGGATGAATGTACTCTTCATTTGATTCATGAAATACAGTGTATTTTTCATTCATCTTCATCTTTTGTTCTGTTCATCCGTTCTTCACAGTTCAAAGCAGAAAAGCAGGGGATCAGAGAGAGCGTATAGCGTTTGGACTGGGCAACGCCGGTGGCAGCATAACAGCCATAACAACGTAAAGTCGTCGAGAGAAATAACAACAGCCATAACAACACATGAACATAAAGTAATCGAGAGAAATAAAGCAAGTGAAGTTAGAAGCTCGAGATTGGCATCTGTTAGAAGCAACTCACGTGCTTTAATGTTATTCAGGTTTAGAGATATAACAGAATTTGTTAAGTTTGTAGTTCATCTTCTTCCTTGAGCTGTGTTGTTCGATTATGGTGAAACGAGAGAGAATAACGAGAGAGATAGTGTAGGAGAGTTGTAGAGAAGAGCAAGCTCTCGGATGAATGTACTCTTCATTTGATTCATGAAATACAGTATTTTTCATTCATCTTCATCTTTTGTTCTGTTCATCCGTTCTTCACAGTTCAAAGCGAAAAGGGGATCGAGAGAGCGTACATCGTTTGGACCGGGCAACGCCGGCGGCGGCATAAGAGCCATAACAACATAAAGTCATCGAGAGAAATAACAACAGCCATAACAACACATGAACATAAAGTCGTCGAGAGAAATAAAGCAAGTGAAGTTAGAAGCTCGAGATTGGCATATGTTAGAAGCAACTCGACGTGCTTTAATGTTATTCAGGTTTAGAGATATAACAGAATTTGTTAAGTTTGTAGTTCATCTTCTTCCTTGAGCTGTGTTGTTCGATTATGGTGAAACGATAGAGAATAACGAAGAGAGATATTGTAGGAGAGTTGTAGAGAAGAGCAAGCTCTCGGATGAATGTAGTCTTCATTTGATTCATGAAATACGTAGTATTTTTCATTCATCTTCATCTTTTGTTCTGTTCATCCGTTCTTCACGCGTTCAAAGCGAAGTGCGGGGATCCGAGAGAGCGTACAGCGTTTGGACCGGGCAACGCCGGCGGCGGCATAAGAGCCATAACAACATAAAGTCGTCGAGAGAAATAACAACAGCCATAACAACACATGAACATAAAGTCATCGAGATAAAAAAGCAAGTGAAGTTAGAAGCTCGAGATTGGCATATGTTAGAAGCAACTCACGTGCTTTAATGTTATTTAGGTTTAGAGATATAACAGAATTTGTTAAGTTTGTAGTTCATCTTCTTCCTTGAGCTGTGTTGTTCGATTATGGTGACACGAGAGAGAATAACAGAGAGAGATAGTGTAGGAGAGTTGTAGAGAAGAGCAAGCTCTCGGATGAATGTACTCTTCATTTGATTCATGAAATACGAGTATTTTTCATTCATCTTCATCTTTTGTTCTGTTCATCCGTTCTTCACAGCTTCAAAGCGAAAAGGGGATCGAGAGAGCGTATAGCGTTTGGACCGGCAACCCCGGCGGCGTCATAACAGCCATAACAACATAAAGTCATCGAGAGAAATAACAACAGCCATAACAACACATGAACATAAAGTCGTCGAGAGAAATAAAGCAAGTGAAGTTAGAAGCTCGAGATTGGCATCTGTTAGAAGCAACTGACGTGCTTTAATGTTATTTAGGTTTAGAGATATAACAGAATTTTTTTAAGTTTGTAGTTCATCTTCTTGCTTGAGCTGTGTTGTTCGATTATGGTGAAACGATAGAGAATAACGGAGAGAGATAGTGTAGGAGAGTTGTAGAGAAGAGCAAGCTCTCGGATGAATGTACTCTTCATTTGATTCATGAAATACAGAGTATTTTTCATTCATCTTCATCTTTTGTTCTGTTCATCCGTTCTTCACGTTCAAAGCGAAACGGGGGATCGAGAGAGCGTACAGCGTTTGGACCGGGCAACGCCAGGCGGCAGCATAACAGCCATAACAACATAAAGTCGTCGAGAGAAATAACAACAGCCATAACAACACATGAACATAAAGTCGTCGAGAGAAATAAAGCAAGTGAAGTTAGAAGCTCGAGATTGGCATCTTTAGAAGCAACTGACGTGCTTTAATGTTATTCAGGTTTAGAGATATAACAGAATTTGTTAAGTTTGTAGTTCATCTTCTTGCTTGAGCTGTGTTGTTCGATTATGGTGAAACGATAGAGAATAACGGAGGGAGATAGTGTAGGAGAGTTGTAGAGAAGAGCAAGCTCTCGGATGAATGTACTCTTCATTTGATTCATGAAATACAGAGTATTTTTCATTCATCTTCATCTGTTGTTCTGTTCATCCGCTCTTCACAGTTCAAAGAAGAAAAGCAGGGGATCTGAGAGAGCGTACAGCGTTTGGACCGGGCAACGCCGGCGGCGGCATAAGAGCCATAACAACATAAAGTCGTCGAGAGAAATAACAACAGCCATAACAACACATGAACATAAAGTCATCGAGATAAAAAAAGTAAGTGAAGTTAGAAGCTCGAGATTGGCATCTGTTAGAAGCAACTCACGTGCTTTAATGTTATTCAGGTTTAGAGATATAACAGAATTTGTTAAGTTTGTAGTTCATCTTCTTCCTTGAGCTGTGTTGTTCGATTATGGTGACACGAGAGAGAATAACAGAGAGAGATAGTGTAGGAGAGTTGTAGAGAAGAGCAAGCTCTCGGATGAATGTACTCTTCATTTGATTCATGAAATACAGAGTATTTTTCATTCATCTTCATCTTTTGTTCTGTTCATCCGTTCTTCACGGTTCAAAGCGAAAAGCGGGGATCGAGAGAGCGTACAGCGTTTAGACCGGGCAACGCCGGCGGCGGCATAACAGCCATAACAACATAAAGTCATCGAGAGAAATAACAACAGCCATAACAACACATGAACATAAAGTCGTCGAGAGAAATAAAGCAAGTGAAGTTAGAAGCTCGAGATTGGCATCTGTTAGAAGCAACTGACGTGCTTTAATGTTATTCAGGTTTAGAGATATAACAGAATTTGTTAAGTTTGTAGTTCATCTTCTTGCTTGAGCTGTGTTGTTCGATTATGGTGAAACGATAGAGAATAACGAAGAGAGATATTGTAGGAGAGTTGTAGAGAAGAGCAAGCTCTCGGATGAATGTACTCTTCATTTGATTCATGAAATACAGAGTATTTTTCATTCATCTTCATCTGTTGTTCTGTTCATCCGTTCTTCACGTTCAAAGCGAGAAAAGCGGGGATCGAGAGAGCGTACAGCGTTTGGACCGGGCAACGCCGGCGGCGGCATAACAGCCACAACAACATAAAGTCGTCGAGAGAAATAACAACAGCCATAACAACACATGAACATAAAGTCGTCGAGAGAGATAAAGCAAGTGAAGTTAGAAGCTCGAGATTGGCATCTGTTAGACGCAACTCACGTGCTTTAATGTTATTCAGGTTTAGAGATATAACAGAATTTGTTAAGTTTGAAGTTCATCTTCTTCCTTGAGCTGTTTTTGATTATGGTGAAACGAGAGAGAATAACAGAGAGAGATAGTGTAGGAGAGTTGTAGAGAAGAGCAAGCTCTCGGATGAATGTACTCTTCATTTGATTCATGAAATACAGAGTACTTTTCTTTCATCTTCATCTTTTGTCTCCGTTAATCCGTTCTTCACGCTTCAAAGCAGAAAAGCGGGGGGATCGAGAGAGCGTACATAGCGTTTGGACCGGCAACGCCGGCGGCGGCATAACAGCCATAACAACATAAAGTCGTCGAGAGAAATAACAACAGCCATAACAACACATGAACATAAAGTCGTCGAGAGAAATAAAGCAAGTGAAGTTAGAAGCTCGAGATTGGCATCTGTTAGAAGCAACTCACGTGCTTTAATGTTATTCAGGTTTAGAGATATAACAGAATTTGTTAAGTTTGTAGTTCATCTTCTTCCTTGAGCTCTGTTTTTCGATTATGGTGAAACGAGAGAGAATAACAGAGAGAGATAGTGTAGGAGAGTTGTAGAGAAGAGCAATGTGGCACCCCCAAATCCCGATAGGGTCGCCGCAGATACTATGCTCTAAGAATCTATGGCTAGAACAACTTATACGACGATAGAAGAAAGAATTTAAATTCAGGCCGAGGCTTAGGCGTAAAATTTCTTTTTCCTTTGAAAAGGGCTTTAAGGATTTCCGCAGCTCATAGCGAAAATAAGAGACGAGTCTCACCATCACTCCGCTTCCCTCACGACAGCACAATGCACACCAACTATTGATTGAAAGAAAACACAAGGACGAACCACTTTTATTTACATATATGTATATATTTGCGAAGGGTTTCACGGGTCGGTACATCAAAAAGGTAGACCAAGACTCATCCATACGCTCGGCCTTCAACCTCAAAAAGGAACACACGACGCACTAAAACAGCGTGTAAAGTCCTCCCCTCGGACTACTAGTGTCGGCCACATCCCAAAAAGTTGCCAACTCCTACTCCACGCGCGCGAGCCGTCACACCCATCCCGGTGCGTCGGGCGGTGGGGGTGGCAAAGATCCCCATCATCACTCCGTCACGGCGAATGTGGACGGACACGTACTCCTGAATGACTGGGCCCCCAGATAGACCCACGTCATAGGACACAATCGCGCGAACTCGGATGAACGTCAGACCCGGTAGGGTGGGACAATCGATCTCTGTCAGCTTGACCTCCACATCAGACGGAAGGCTGTAAAATACTCCCCGCGTGACGGCAGGGAGTGGCATCGTGCTAATCTGAAATGTTGGTCCCCGAAGGGGTGAGTACAACCACTCAGCAGGTAAAGGAATCCAATCAACACTCAATCCATTTAAACAATACAAACAAATACATTATACATGTCATTCATGCATTCGAACGTACTTACCTCGAAGCCATGTACATGCCATCATACATTATCATCACAATCAAAATACGTACATATCATAGGCCATAGTTAATCATCATCATCATATTATGTTATCCATGCATGACCTCATCATACCTTATATACATACCATCATGCCATCATGCCATCATGCAATCATATCATCATATTGTTATATCATAGGTGAGTATCATCATGCCATGTCATATCACGTATACATGTCATCATGCCATAGGGGTCATCATCATGTCATATCACACATGCATGTCATCATGCCATAGGTGGTCATCATCATGTCATATCACACATGCATGTCGTCATGCCATAGGTGGTCATCATCATGTCATATCACACATGCATGTCCTCATGCCATAGGTGGTCATCATCATGTCATATCACACATGCATGATTTAATTTCCGCTTTAAATTCTCAATTGATCATCACATCATCCTTCCTCGGGATCATCCATCCCATACTTTACACTCACACCCTATTCAGGCATTGCGAGAAGAACCTCCGGCATTACGCCATTCATGGCCACCGGGCATCCAGCACCCCCACCGTTCCGGGCATCTCGCACCCCAACTGGCATCACAAGGCATCCCCTCGGGCAAAGACCTCCGAGGCTTCCGGCACCCAACCATTCCGGGTATCCTGATACTCCTGGGTCATCCGGCCATGTATCTCTATACATTCCGGGCATTATCATCCTCCCCCAACAACTTCCTCATTTACCATTAATCATGTTTGCCAATTAAGTCTCAAATTACCATGCACATAATGTAATGGCAAAACAAGATCATCTTCGTTCTTATACATGCATCATCAAGCATTTACATACATGCACTAAAATGCAATCACTCATAGTAATTAAGTCCTTATGGCAATATATGCCACTAAAAACAATGTACTTACCAAATGCATTTAGAATTTATTTAAATTCCAATTTATTCTACTTTGCAATTAATTAAATTAAATAATCACACAAATCCCAAATTCATGAAATCAAAGCATACAATAATTTAATGCAATAAAATGGTGAATTTCCACAGAAAAATGCATAGCCAATCAATTTCTACACAAAAGGCAATATTACGAAAATTTCCGCACGGAATCTCGGACAAGGGCAGAATGTTCAGTTTTCTAAGTAATTCAATTAAAATGCCCAGACGACCTGAAAATTATGAAATTTTACCAGGTTATAGTTAAGACATTAAATTAGGTTTTTCATGAAGGAATCTAGGCCAAATTCGTTTTAGATAAATTTTTATAGTCCCACGAAGCTACTGATTAGATTTCCGAAACGTCCAGGGTCCTATGTCCGAAATATTGAGGTTTGACCTACCTACACTTCTTCGTTTTCTCTGAAATTTGGATATGTTTCACTTCTAAGGATCCCCTACAACTTTCATGAAGGGACTTAAGCCAAACTTCCAAAGGATAACCTCCATATGGGTCCATGAAGTCTCGGGTGTCCCATACCGCGACTCCAGATTCATCATCTTCAAGATCAGGTTGGTTTCTTAAGCTATACTTGTTCATTTTGCTTCAAATTTAAGTATGTTGATCCTTAAGATGTGCTCTACAAGTTTTATGAAGAAGTCGAAGAGAGATTCGTGGTAAAAACCAACATGCAGCCACAAATCTACCACAAGGTCAGTAAGTTAGTTCCAAATCTAGGGTCTCCGAAAAATGAGGTTTTGACCCCTTAAATCTTCATCATTTTGCACAAAATTTTAGTATGTCATAGTTCAAGGTGTTAGCTACAACTTTCATGCAGAGATCCAAGTCAAAATCAAACTCCAAACATGCATGCAAGCTCCCACAAGATTCTGACTCCAAAGATTCGTGCGAGAACAGCATACATCTTCAAGAACAACCCATCCTAACTCCATTTTCGTAGCTTTAAACCACCAAAAATCCAACCAACATGCAAACACACATGCAAAGAGAGGTGATGGACCTAGACTTGCCTTAAACGCAAAGAGGAACGGCGGCAATCGGCGGTGAACGGCGGCGAACGGCGGCTCCTCCTCCTTCTCGGCCTCTCCTCTCTCTCGGCCTCCCTCTCCTTTTCTCTCGCACGGACCTCCCTCTCTCTCTCTCACTTGTGCGAATGGCACAACCGGCCACTCTCTCTCCCCTTTTTTCTTTTCTTTCCCCCTAATCATTGCCTAGAGGACCTTAATGCATGAGTGCCAAATGGCCCACACACTAGGACACTTGGGGAGGGGCATGCATCCGAATTTCCCTCCCCCTTCTTCGTGCGGTCGAAAGGCCCAATGGGCCTCTTGGGCTTGGCCAAAATGGCCCACTTTAGGCCCTCTATCCATGGGCCGAAAGTCCAAACCAAAATTCATCCTTTTACCTTTTTCCTTTTTAGTAAAAACCCCTAAATTCCTATCTTAGATGATTCAAATCCCAATTTCACTAAGTCAATAACTTGTAACTTTTAATTTATAGGAAAACGAATCTATGAGGGACATATCTAAGCATAAATTTGCCTTATTTAAAATAACCTATAGAACAAATCTTAAAAATTCAAGAACAAAGGCATAAAACACTTATATATATATATATATATATATATATATATATATATATTTTAACGGTTAAAACAAAAGCATAAGCCAAAGGTAATTTCATTACCAAATTACGAGCTTTAGCACACTCTAAGGCTTATCTCAAAAATTTTGGGATGCCACAAGCAAGCTCTCGGATGAATGTACTCTTCATTTGATTCATGAAATACAGAGTATTTTTCATTCATCTTCATCTTTTGTTCTGTTCATTCGTTCTTCACAGTTCAAAGCAGAAAAGCAAGGGATCAGAGAGAGCGTACAGCGTTTGGACCGGGCAATGCCGGCGGTGGCATAACAGCCATAACAACACATGAACATAAAATCGTCGAGAGAAATAAAGCAAGTGAAGTTAGAAGCTTGAGATTGGCATCTGTTAGAAGCAACTCACGTGCTTTAATGTTATTCAGGTTTAGAGATATAACAGAATTTGTTAAGTTTGTAGTTCATCTTCTTCCTTGAGCTGTGTTGTTCGATTATGGTGAAACGAGAGAGAATAACAGAGAGAGACAGTGTAAGAGAGTTGTAGACAAGAGCAAGCTCTCGGATGAATGTACTCTTCATTTGATTCATGAAATACAGACTATTTTTCATTCATCTTCATCTTTTGTTCTGTTCATCCGTTCTTCACAGTTCAAAGCAGAAAAGCAGGGGATCAGAGAGAGCGTACAGCCTTTGGACCGGGCAACGCCGGCGGCGGCATATCAGCCATAACAACATAAAGTCGTCGAGAGAAATAACAACAGCCATAACAACACATGAACATAAAGTCGTCGAGAGAAATAAAGCAAGTGAAGTTAGAAGCTCGAGATTGGCATCTCGTTAGAAGCAACTCATGTGCTTTAATGTTATTCGAGTTTAGAGATATAACAGAGTTTGTTAAGTTTGTAGTTCATCTTCTTCCTTGAGCTCTGTTTTTCGATTATGGTGAAACGAGAGAGAATAACAGAGAGAGATAGTGTAAGAGAGTTGTAGAGAAGAGCAAGCTCTCGGATGAATGTACTCTTCATTTGATTCATGAAAAACAGAGTATTTGTCATTCATCTTCATCTTTTGTTCTGTTCATCCGTTCTTCACGCTTCAAAGCAGAAAAGCGGGGATCGAGAGAGCGTACAGCGTTTGGACCGGGCAACGCCGGCGGCGGCATAACAGCCATAACAACATAAAGTCGTCGAGAGAAATAACAACAGCCATAACAACACATGAACATAAAGTCGTCGAGAGAAATAAAGCAAGTGAAGTTAGAAGCTCGAGATTGGCATCTGTTAGAAGCAACTGACGTGCTTTAATGTTATTCAGGTTTAGAGATATAACAGAATTTGTTAAGTTTGTAGTTCATCTGCTTCCTTGAGCTCTGTTTTCGATTTTGGTGAAACGAGAGAGAATAACAGAGAGAGATAGTGTAAGAGAGTTGTAGAGAAGAGCAAGCTCTCGGATGAATGTACTCTTCATTTGATTCATGAAATACGTAGTACTTTTCATTCATCTTCATCTTTTGTTCTGTTCATCTGTTCTTCACAGTTCAAAGCAGAAAAGCAGGGGATCAGAGAGAGCGTACAGCGTTTGGACCGGGCAACGCCGGTGTGGCACCCCCAAAACCCGATAGGGTCGCTACAGATACTATGCGTAAAGAAACTAAGGCAAAAACAACTTATACTACGATAGAAGAAAGAATGGAAATTCAGGCCGAGGCTTAGGCGTAAAAATTTTTTTTTTCTTTTTCTTTTGAAAATGTTTTAAGGAAAATTG
Organism: Eucalyptus marginata; assembly: GCA_014182565.1. NCBI lineage: Eukaryota > Viridiplantae > Streptophyta > Magnoliopsida > Myrtales > Myrtaceae > Eucalyptus > Eucalyptus marginata. The sequence goes on from CM024593.1 coordinate 11,239,255, forward strand.
CGCAGCTCACGGCGAAAATAAGAGGTGAGTCTCACCATAACTCCGCTTCCCTCACGACAGCACAATGCACACCAACTATTTCAATTAAAAGAAAGCACAAGGCCGAACCACTTTTATTTACATATATGTATATATTTACGAAGGGTTTCACGGGTCGGTACATCAAAAAGGTAGGCCAAGACTCATCCATACGCTCGGCCTTCAACCTCAAAAAGGAACACACGACCCACTAAAAACAGCGTGTATAGACCTCCCCTCGGACTGCTAGTGTCGGCCATAACCCAAAAAGTTGCCAACTCCTACTCCACGCGCGCGGGCCGTCACACCCCTCCCGGTGCGTCAGGCGGTGGGGGTGGCAGCATCCCCATCATCACTCCGTCACGGCAAATGTGGACGGACACGTACTCCTGAATGACTGGGCCCCCAGATAGACCCACGTCATAGGACACAATCGCGCGAACTCGGATGAACGTCAGACCCGGTAGGGTGGGACAATCGATCTCCGTTAGCTCGATCTCCACATCAGACGGAAGGCCGTAAAATACTCCCCGCGTGACGGCAGGGAGTGGCATCGTGCTAATCTGAAATGTTGGTCCCCGAAGGGGTGAGTTCAACCACTCAGCAGGTAAAGGAATCCAATCACCACTCAATGCATTTAAACAATACAAACAATTACATTATACATGTCATTCATGCATTCCAACGTACTTACCTCGAAGCCATGTACATGCCATCATACATCATCATCACAATCAAAATACGTACATATCATAGGCCACAATTAATCATCATCATCATATTATGTTATCCATGCATGACCTCATCATACCTTATATACATACCATCATGCCATCATGCAATCATATCATCATATTGTTATATCATAGGTGAGTATCATCATACCATGTCATATCACGTATACATGTCATCATCCCATAGGTGGTCATCATCACGTCATATCACACATGCATGTCATCATGCCATAGGTGGTCATCATCATGTAATATCACACATGCATGTCATCATGCCATAGGTGGTCATCATCATGTAATATCACACATGCATGTCCTCATGCCATAGGTGGTCATCATCATGTAATATCACACATGCATGTCATCATGCCATAGGTGGTCATCATCATGTAATATCACACATGCATGTCATCATGCCACTTTAAATTCTCAATTGATCATCACATCACCCTTCCTCGGGATTATCCATCCCATACTTTACACTCGCACCCTATTCAGGCATTGCGAGAAGAACCTCCGGAATTATGCCATTCATGGCCACCGGGCATCCGGCACCCCCACCGTTCCGGGCATCTCGCACCCCAACTGGCATCACGAGGCATCCCCTCGGGCAAAGACCTCCGAGACTTCCGGCACCCAACCATTCCGGGCATCCTGATACTCCAGGGTCATCCGGCCATGTATCTCTATACATTCCGGGCATTATCATCCTCCCCCAACAACTTCCTCATTTACCATTAATCATGTTTGCCAATTAAGTCTCAAATTACCATGCACATGATGTAATGGCAAAACAAGATCATCTTCGTTCTTATACATCCATCATTAAGTATTTACATACATGCACTAAAATGCAATCACTCATAGTAATTAAGTCCTTATGGGATTATATGCCACTAAAAACAATGTACTTACCAAATGCATTTAGAATTTATTTAAATTCCAATTTATTCTACTTTGCAATTAATTAAATTAAATAATCACACAAATCCCAAATTCATGAAATCAAAGCATATAATAATTTAATGCAATAAAATGGTGATTTTCCACAGAAAATGCATAGCCAAACAATTTCTACACAAAAGGCAATATTACTAAAATTTCCGCATGGAATCTCGGACAAGGGCAGAATGTACAGTTTTCTAAGTAATTCAATTAAAATGCCCAGACGACCTCAGAAAATTATGAAATTTTACCAAGTTATAGATAAGACATTAAATTATATTTTTCATGAAGGAATCTAGGCCAAATTCGTTTTAGATAAATTTCTATAGTCCCACGAAGCTACTGATCAGATTACCGAAACGTCCAGGGTCCTATGTCCGAAATATTGAGGTTTGACCTATCTACACTTCTTCGTTTTTTCTGAAATTTGGATATGTTTTACTTCAAAGGATCCCCTACAACTTTCATGTAGGAACTTAAGCCAAAATTCCAAAGGATAACCTCCATATGAGTCCATGAAGTCTCGGGTGTCCCATACCGCGACTCCAGATTCATCATCTTCAAGATCAGGTTGGTTTCCTAAGCTATACTTGTTCATTTTGCTTCAAATTTGAGTATGTTGATCCTTAAGATGTGCTATACAAGTTTCATGAAGAAGTCGAAGAGAGATTCGTGGTAAAACCAACATGCAGCCACAAATCTACCACAAGGTCAGTAAGTTAGTTCCAGATCTAGGGTCTCCGAAAAATGAGGTTTTGACCCCTTAAATCTTCATCATTTTGCACGAAATTTTAGTATGTCATAGTTCAAGGTGTTAGCTACAACTTTCATGCAGAGATCCAAGTCAAAATCAAACTCCAAACATGCATGCAAGCTCCCACAAGATTCTGACTCCAGTGATTCGTGTGAAAGCAGCATCCATCTTCAAGAACAAACCACCCTAGCTCCGTTTTTCTTACCTTTAAACAACCAAAAATCCAACCAACATGCAAGACACACATGCAAGAGAGGAGATGGATCCTAACTTGCCTTAAACACAAAAAGGAACGGCGGCAAACGGCGGTGAACGGCGGCGAACGGCGGCTCCTCCTCTCTCGGCCTCCTCCTCCTCTTCCTTTCTCTCTCGCGCAAGTCTCTCTCTCTCTCACTTGGGCGAATGGCACAACCGGCCACCCTCTCTCCTTTTTTGCTTTTCTTTCCCCCTAATCATTGCTTAAAGGACCTTAATGCATGAGTGCCAAATGGCCTTCACACTAGGACACTTGGGGAGGGGCATGCATCCGAATTTCCCTCCCTCTCTTGTGCGGTCGAAAGGCCCAATGGGCCTCTTGGGCTTGGCCAAAATGGCCCACTTTAGGCCCTCTATCCATGGGCCTAAAGTCCAAACCAAAATTCATTCTTTTACCTTTTTACTTTTTAGTAAAAACCCCTAAATTTCCTATCTTAGATGATTCAAATCCCAACTTCACTAAGTCAATAACTTGTAACTTTTAATCTATAGGAAAACGAATCTATGAGGAACATATCTAAGCATAAATTTGCCTTATTTAAAATAACCTTTAGTACAAATCTTAAAGATTTAAGAACATAGGCATAAAACACTTAGTTTTTTTTTTTTTTAACGGTCAATAACAAAAGCATAAGCCAAAGGTAATTTCATTACCTAATTACGAGCTTTAGGACACTCTAAGGCTTATCTCAAAGATTTGGGATGCCACAGCCGGCGGCGGCATAACAGCCATAACAACATAAAGTCGTCGAGAGAAATAACAACAGCCATAACAACACATGAACATAAAGTCGTCGAGAGAAATAAAGCAAGTGAAGTTAGAAGCTCGAGATTGGCATCTGTTAGAAGCAACTCACGTGCTTTAATGTTATTCAGGTTTAGAGATATAACAGAATTTGTTAAGTTTGTAGTTCATCTTCTTCCTTGAGCTCTGTTTTTCGATTATGGTGAAACGAGAGAGAATAACAGAGAGAGATAGTGTAAGAGAGTTGTAGAGAAGAGCAAGCTCTCGGATGAATGTACTCTTCATTTGATTCATGAAATACAGAGTATTTTTCATTCATCTTCATCTTTTGTTTTGTTCATCTGTTCTTCACAGTTCAAAGCAGAAAAGCAGGGGATCGAGAGAGCGTACAGCGTTTGGACCGGGCAACGCCGGCGCTTTCCATCATATTGAACTAGACTAAGGAACACATTCATAAGGTTGAAGAACTATAAATATTCCGAAGAAAATCCCACATTCAAAATAAACTGATCAATCAAAATTAAATCAACTTCAATGAATCCCACTCAAAAGCTTAGATCATTGAAAGTAAAAAGGAAAAAGAAGAAGACGAGGAAGATAACAGAATGGTTGATCTCACGAAGAAAAAATGGGTTCGGCATCAGAGCCTATTGCCAAGCAAGGGAAGGGTTCCTTCTTCGACTTGGGTTCGTTTGACAAAACTGAAAAATAATTGCTAAAAGTCTTTAAGTGCTGAAAATGATTACAAAAAATTATTCCGCAACATATGAAAAATGACAAAACTTTATTGTTCTCTTACCAAACATGGAATAGTAAGCATTACTTGTCATTGTACATTTTATCACTTAATTAATTAAGTCATTCTTATTTGGCACATCAAGGGATTTTGACTTAAACCATTCAATTAAATTGTAAGTAGTTAGTGGTTATCAAAAGCACAGCACTTAATGTGGTTATCAAACACAAGGATAAGGTTTGTCTTGTTATTGTAAAAGTGTATGCTGGTTTTCATGAGGGTTGAGCCGGTCATTATTCATCTTTCCACCTAGTTTCCTCTAATGATTTCCCCAAATTCTTTTTGCCATGGTCGTTTATCAATAGGACAACTTCATGCTTCGCATCATTATGTGTCCATGGTAGACTACTGTTTCTTGATCCATGGGGTTCCATCTCCCCAGGATGCATCAATTAGGAAAATTGTCCAAAAAATCCTAAATCTATTATACGGAGGCCAATCCAGTTCTAATTTTTTTAATTGTGTCAATTCAGTACTAAACCTTGTAATGATTTAACAATCTAGTCTTAAATCTTTCAATTGTATCAATATAATAATAAACCTTTTGATGATTTGCCAATTAGTCCTAAATATTCTCATAATTTGCCAATATAGTCCTTCCAATCAAATATCCAAATCATTGGCTTAGAATTGAATTGACATATTTGAAAGATCTAGGATTAAATTGGCAAATTATCACAATGTTTATAACTGAATTGTACAATTAAAAGATTTACTACTGAATGACTACGTACAATAGATTTAGGTTTTTTGTTTTTTTGTTCTTTTGGGGACAATTATCCCTTTTCAAATTATTGAAATTGAGCTTACAACTATTTATTCTAAACATTTAAGCCGTTAGAGGATGGTCGATGTTGTACTATTTAGTTTTCAGCTTTGTTCTCACATGAAAATCGATTTGATGAACAAGCTTTCAAGTTTGTGTACTCGATACATGTGGGCGAAAGAATTTGTTGGCAAACCAGGCACGCAATGAAAGGGAAATCGATATATGGGCAAAAGGAAGCATGTGGTTATCGACTCTTGTACCAACTTATAGTGGGGTAGTGCGCAATCGTTTGTTTCTCTCTCCTAAAAGTTTTAACTGTTAGATGACAATACACATCACAATCTCTAGCTCGACCCAATCTACATCGTGCATCTCCAAGTCAATCGGTCGTGGCCTCCTGAAGGGGCCCCAGAATTGTCGAGAGTTCATCAACACAAGGCCATGTGATCGTCCACAGCTATCCATTTCCAAAGCAAAAGCCCCCTAAAAAATCCTTCCCCAAATTGTACGCACGCATCAGCATGACGATGGACCAACCTCGGACCATGCTTTGCTCCATAAGCGCAGCACATCGCAATTCGCAATTTGCTGCAAAAAATGTCATGATTGCAAGAGCAACCGAAACCCTAATTTTTATGCTGTCACCAAGAAGATAACACGGCTGGCTCGGTGGGATGGGAGATAAAGTTTTTGTTTTTTTTTTTGGCCGATAATATGTTTACTCTTTATTTACTTAGGGAAGTTTGGAGTAAATACATCAAGAGCATTGGCACATAATAAATCAAACAAAGCTGTTGGAGGATTTCTCACCCAATTACTAGGGAGATGATTCTGTCGTTGGGCTTTTGCAACCCAGTCTGCGGGCCTGTTTGCTTCTCTGCTGCAATGGGCCAAAGATAGGCCCGTGAAATTTTTCAACATTTCCTTAATCCGGTCCATGATTGGCAGCACCTCCCATCTGAAGACTTCCCCGAACTGAACTCCCCACATGAGCATTTGACTGTCAGAGTGGACTTCCATTCGTGCGTTTGATTTATCGGAGAGGAACCCTAGGGTTTCGAGGAGAGCAATTGCCTCCGCTTGATCGGCTGAAGATGCCACCACATTCTTGGAGAATCCGTCTACTAGGCGGCCTCGAGAGTCCCTGCATATGCAGGCAACAGCTGCTTCGCTTGCATCTTCTCCTCTGGCCTCCTCTAGATTTGTTGTCTCGCGGTCATGCCGAACGAAGGAAGCGTCTACGTTGATTTTGAGTGAGCCGGGGGTTGTAGTTTGGCACTGATTCGGGTGAGTCTGCCTTTCTTTCTTCTTTGTTGCTGTTCGATTCCAAGTTTCGAAATTTGCCTGTAACGCTTCTGATCTGAACAGGGTTTGCTTCGGGAAGAGGGGTTTTTGCTCGAAGATGAATTTGTTTCGGTCTTGCCAGATACACCACAAGGTAGTTGCAATCGGATTACACTTTGTAGAGCTTTGCGGGTCTGTTTTCCTCATGTACAGCCATTCGTCAATTCTTGTTAACCTTAATATGGTGATCTTAATTTGCAGGGGGTTTGCTTTCCATACTTGAGCTGTCCAAGGACATAACAGCAGTGTGTGTTCGATCGTCTCAGCTTCTTGTTTGCAGATGGGGCATAGTGGATCAGGTACGATTCGCCTTCGATGTAAATTCTCTACTGTCGGTAGTGCATTGTGGCGTGCATTCCAGAGAAATTGTTTGACTTTAGGTAGTGTGTCTGAATGCCAAATGTGTTTCCAGAGGTCTGGCCTTATTTGGTGAGAAGTCGTTGCTGTTTTAGGTGTTGTGTTGGCTGCTCGATCTCATGTGGTAAAATAACCACTCTTTACTGTGTAGGACCCTGATTTGTTATGCATCCATACTAATCTATCTTTTGTTGTTGGTAGTCCAACAGGGATAGCCAGAATATCCCGCACCCTGTGTTCATCAAACATCATTCGAAGCTTTGTTTCATTCCATGTACCTATCCCTTGTTCTATGAGTGCACAAACTTTTTCTGGTTTGTTTCTTGTAGCCGGGCCTTCAATTAATCCGCTTTTCAACCACTTGTCTTCTCTTATCAAAATTTTCTGACCATTGCCAACAGACCATATAACATTTGGTGCTATTGAGTTTCGTCCCACAATAACACTTCGCCATCCCCACGATGGTCGTGATCCATTTCCCGCTTGCCAGAAGTCACAATGTGGATAGTATAGTCCCTTCATTAGTTTGCTTAATAGGGAATGCGGTTGCTGTGAGATGCGCCATGCTTGCTTTCCTAGCATAGCCTCGTTGAAAATTTGTACATCTTTGAAGCCCATACCTCCTTCATCTTTTCGAGTTTCAACTTATCTCATTTTTTCCAGTGAATCCCAGCAGTATTTTTTCCATTTTTCCACCAAAATTTGCAATCCTTTTCTCAATTGCTTTGCATATTGACACCGGTATCTTGAAAATAGACATTGCGTACTTTGTGGAATAGCCTCCCACCACCGATTTAATCAAAATCTCCTTGCCTGCTTTTGTCAGCAAATGTTCCTTCCAGCTTTCTAATTTCTTGTTAACTCGAGCCAAAATCCAGGCGAAAACATCTTTCTTTGAGCCTCCCCAATCCGAGGGAATACCAAAATACTTCCCTATTTTATCTATTTCTGGGACCCTCAATTCTGCTGCCATGTTTCTTCTTAGATTCATAGGACAGTTCTTGCTGAAGTAGATACCTGATTTATTTAGGTTTATGGCCTGTCCTGAAGTAAAACAATATTGGTGTAGTATTTCTGCCAAGTTTTGACTTTCCAATATAGTGCCATGGAGGAAGAAAATGGAGTCATCCGCAAAGAGCAGGTGTGATAGAGTAGGACAGCCACTATTCAGCTTAATTCCCCTGATTGTACCATCATTGACTGTTGTTTTCATTAGCTGTGATAGGACATTAGCCACTAGGATGAAGAGGTAAGGGGATAGGGGGTCCCCTTGACGAATCCCTCTTGTAGGCTTAAAGAAAGGTTGAGGCTTGCCGTTGAAATTTATGCTAAAGGAGACCGATGTAACACATTGTATAACCCATTGCACCCACTTCTCACAAAATCCCATCTTGAGCAAGCATTCTCGGAGAAAATCCCATTCAATTCGGTCGTAGGCCTTTGATGGTCAAGCTTTAGGACCGCTTGAAATTTACTTTTCCTCTCCCGGGTTCGCAGCTTGTGAAGAACGTCTTGTACAATCAAGATATTATCTTGAATTTGTCTTCCCTCCACAAAAGCACTTTGTTCTTCTCGCTATAATGCTTGGTAGCACAGGTTTAAGTCTATTTGCTATCACTTTGGAGATTATTTTATAAACAAAATTGCAAAGGCTTATCGGTCGGAATTGTTCAAGCTTTTCGGGGTTTGGGGTTTTGGGGATAAGGGTAATTAGGGTTCTGTTTAGATTAGGATTTAAGTAACCAGTCTCAAAAAAGTTCTGCACTGTGCTAAATATATCCTGGCTTATACATGTCCAATGGTCCTGATAAAATAGCCCATTAAGCCCATCTGGTCCGGGAGCTTTGGTCGCCCCTAATTGTTTCATTGCATCTGTTATTTCCTCCATTGTGACTGGTTCGACTAACTTTTGATTCATGCTTTCATCAACTGAGGTCGAGATTTGCTGTATTACAGGCTGGAAGTTACGAGGCCCTACCGAGTGATACAAGTTTTTGAAGAATGTTCCTGTCATTTCCTTCAACAGCAGTTCCTCGCTCACCCATTCCTCCTCTGCATTTTTCAGCAACGTAATTCGATTTTTGGATCTCCTCTGAATAGTTGATACGTGGAAGAATTTTGTATTTTTATCTCTCCACTTAAGCCAGGATATTCTAGAACGCATTCCCCAATACATTTCCTCTCGACTCCATAGCTTTTCAATTTCTTGGGTTATCTGCTTTGCTTATTCACTTTCTTTATCCACTCCGTGCCCATTTGTTAGCTTTTGTAATTCAATTTTCAGACTATTTATTCAGATATCTGCATTAGACAGCCTGTTCTTGCTCCAATTTTCTAGTTTTTATGCCACGATCTGCAACTTTTCCCCCATAGTCAGATTTTGGGATTCAAATTCAGCCCAGGTATTCTTGACGAGATGCCCACATTCATCATTTGCTGACTAGAAAGCTTCGTATCTAAATACCCTCTTTCTCCTTTTCTTTCTCGAGTAAAATGATAATATAAATGGGCTGTGATCAGACCCTATAGTTGGTAAGGCCGAACATACTGCGTTAGGGCGTGCTATCCTCCATTCTGAAGTACATAGAGCTCTATCAAGGCATTTCTTGACCATTTCTTCTCATGTTCTGTTGTTTTTCCAGGTGAAGGCACAGCCCTTGCTCTCCAAGTCCATCAAAGAGCACTGAAAAATGAACTCCCTAAATGCTGTAAGTCGGTAAGTTTCAGCCCTCTTTTTACCCACTTTTTCCCAATGATACAATATTTTGTTAAAGTCCCCCATGCAAAGCCAAGGTAAATGATGTGTAGTACTTTTTCAATATGATGCCTCCCATAGCATCAATCTATCTTGAAATTCATTAGGAGCATGTACAAAGGTAATATGCATCTGCTGTTGAGTTTCCTTGAGTAGGCATTGAACATTAATATGATTTTTTGTATAAGAGTCAACTTATAACACTACCTAATCATCTCAGAAAAGAGCTAGACCCCCTGCAATTCCCTCTAGATTTACCACGAAACTGTTTTGAAATTTCAGCCTCCTTCTAATGCGTTGCACCTTTGGTTCTTGATTTTTAGTTTCCATTAAAAACATAACACTAGGCCTTTCCTGAGTCACTAGGACCCTTAATGCCTGGATTGTCAAGAGTGTGCCCAACCCCTGACAATTCCAGCATAGTAGCTTCATGGATGAACCGGTGGCTTATTAGGGCTAGCCATTAAAGCCCACTAGTTTGACTTCTCCACTACTTCAATAGGGGTATCCACTAGCTGTGAATTGTCAAATTCTGGTGTTTTAGAGGATTGAGCTCCGTACGGGCAAAATCTCTTTCCTTTTTTCGCAGTTGAGACCTTAGTGCTTATGGATTTGGTCCTCATCAGCCCCTTTTCCCCTGTTGTGGTCTCTTCCATTTCCATTTCCGCCTCCTTAATTTGTTCTTCATATAGGACCATGACAGATTCTGCATCAATACAGCTACTACCTCTTTTTTGTGGACCTCTTTCCTCCATAAATGTCATTTCTATAGGCTGATTGAGCTGCCTTTTCTCCTGTTGGATGTGCTGTTCAGCATCGTCTTGATCACAAATGGCCAGCACTTGATTTGAGTTTTGTTGTTGCTGATACTGTCCTATTCCAGGTGCTGTATTTGTAGGTGTCTCGGGCACAATCTCATCTTCTTCTGGTGGGATCTCCTGTTTGCCATAAAAGATCTTCCCATAGGGGCTAAGTTCGCGAACTTCCGCTCGTACCCATTGTCCGAACCTTCCCGGTAAGTTTTCTGCTAGGCCCGAGGTTTCGTAGGGTATTTCTTTGCAGAATGTGGCATAATGCCCAATCTTTCCACATGAATAGCACTAGTGCGGAAGTTGTTCATATTTAAACTCTACCCACAGTCTTTTTTTCTCCAGATTAACCAGAACACCTGTCTTTAGGGGCATCTCCAGATTTAACTTAACTCTTGCTTTGCTAAACTTGTAATTGCTATTGCCTTTTGTTTCTAGTTTCACCTCAATTACTTCTCCCATCTTTGCTACGATATCACTAATGGCATCATAAGTAACTCTCCCAAATGGAAGTCCATAGAAGTGCACCCAGAAAGCACAATGTGTAAATTCATAGCAGATATCAGGAGTGTCGGGTTCACATTGCTGCAGTACTAGTAAATTACTAGAGAAGGACCAAGGTCCCGAGTCTAAAATTCTTTGTTTTTCAGCTTTGGATTGGAATGAGAAGGAAAAGAATCCTAGTTCTAGCACAGTGCAGGTAACATTTTCAACTCTCCATACTCTTTTCATTGTATTCAGGAAGGCTGTATAGTTCACATTTGGTTTAGAATAGAGTTTCCCGAACAGAGTTTTTCGGCATTCAGACAATTTTTCTTCAGAAATATCACCTTTAATATCAACAATGTCATTCTCAAACCAGAGATTACCAAGACTTTTACACAGAGCCACAACACGCCTCTCTTCATTGTACTGATCTGCCATATTTCTTTCTTCACGTCTTTGGGGATCTTCACTCTGCTGGCGATGCACTTTGGAACCCGCAGAATAATGGGAAGCTTGCCCTGATCGATTGAAGGGAGCTCTGGTATGGTAGGGATTTTGATGAAAAGGATGATGGTCGGGGTGGATTGCTGTGCAAAATTGGCGGGGGAAAGTGCGATTGAAGCTCCCGATGGTGAGAAGAGCCGAAACCTCAGCGGGACAGAAGGGATCTAGGATGGTATAGGTATTAGGGTTTTGTTCTTGGGGGGAATTGTATCAGAAGTTGTGTATACTCGTAGGGGTTGCTAATGGGATGCGTAGGGTTTTCCATTGAGTCAGGATCGAAGATTTACCTTGAATATGACGTTGAAACTACCCAATCAGTAGGGAAAAGCTCACCATTCGGGAGAGAGTGAAAGCGATGGGAGATAAAGTTAAAGAAAGCAAAAACCCTTGTGGCTTTCCAAAGTGCGTAAAAGTTGGCGGAGCGTTTTCGTTTAAGGAACGATTCGGCCTTCGATCCGTATGATGATACTTCCGGATAAGTAAAGAAATCGAAGGAGTGCGTCCCTTGCTCATTCTTTTATCACGGCTCCTCTTTTGGCTCTTCGGAATCTCTTTGGTTGGTTGGGTGATGAGGAGAAAACCCTATGACATTATTTTGTCGAGGAGAGAGAGCAAATATTAAAAGTCTAAAGATCGCGTCGATGCCACTCGATTATGCCAAACATTACATGCACCTCTCGATGTGTAAAGTGGATGTGGCATGGGATTTTGATGATTCATACCTTGAATTTAGTTTAAAGGGTAAGGTGATCGATTCCGAGGAGGAAAAAATGCCCATCGTTTCCGAGTACAGAAGAGACATTTTTACTATACATATCCCTCGGTTGCGACCGGATGGCATACACGGCAGCTCGTGCTCGTGGATGGAGGGGGCGTCATGGTGAATTTCTATTGCCTCAGTTGTAAGGTACAAGATTTGAAGCCAAATCGAAGGTACAGGACATGGAGATCAAATATGAAGTATCAAACATTTTATATTGAATTATATCCATAGGCTTAGATCATCAACTCTGATTTTTTCCTAGGTTGATGCTGCATATGTTAGCAACAATTTGTCTATATTTGGATGTGAATATGAAAATTATCCTCAAATTGAATGGTTTGGGAATCAAATCCGACACGAAATAAAATATGAGGACACGAAAAATAAATATGAGCAACACTATAAAGGCCATTTTTGTACTTTTTTTCCAAAAGAAATAGTAATGATTTTTTTTTTTTTGTCAAATTCTTTTTGTCGGTTCTAGAGAGTGTGATATGTATCAACTTGAACTATTCCAGTACCTTTGAACCGTGTATCATGAGGTGATTTGACAATACCGTGTATGAAAACAAGCAGCTAGTATGCTAGAATCAAGTAGAATGCAACTTCCCCTCTAGTTGAACAAGAAAAACATGAACTCGTGATACCTACTTTTTTCCTTAGTCGGTTTTTCCTTGCAGCTTCACAATTTTGAGCAAGTCTGCGTAACGTCTGTAAACAATCTCTGCTGATTAAAAACTTATATTACAAGGCTGCAACACAGAATCAGAATTTGATTAGAGCTTATACCTTCTGATCCACAGCCTTTTCTTTTGATCTACCACTAGAATCAGAATCTCCCAAAGCAGCTGATGGACCTGCTTCAAGCTGTTGAATGCACTTTGCAATAAGAGTTTATGCTTTGATTACACCAGAGGTTTAAAACTCAATTACAGTTTTCCATTTTCATAGGACCTTATTGCAGCAATTGAAAGGTTTGACACTTGATTACTGTTCCTACAAAAGATGAAGACTTTTGGTCCAATTTCCTCCAAAAAATGACCATGGTATTTTTCATAAAGCAAACATTGGAAGCCAAAGCATGGCGTTATATAATAAGGAAGGGTTAATCCGCTGTAACAAGCTATCAAACAATTGATGAGTGTGAGGACAAACGCATAGTTGGATTGCATTACAAACTCATTGAAAATCAAATTTACTTCAGTGGCATGAGAGCAAACTCTCTAAGATTAGGATTGACCAAAGTTGGGTCTTTAATTTGGACAAAGACAAATTTTAGCGTGCAAGTTCCTCGGAAATGACCAGATTTCAAAGTCCTCATCCTTATTATTATTTGAAAAGAAAGCTAAAATCATCACTGAAGAGAGTCAAGTGCATGATAGTGTGTGTTGAGAAAAGAAAAAGTTGGCTGAGTAAATGGTGCACGTATTAAAAGAACGTGTATCATGGTTTTGCAATTTCAAGTCAACACGACACACACGAATCCGCGTAATTTTCTCCATCAAACATGAGCTTTATTCAATTGATGTCCATGCCATATTTCATTTAAATCAATTAATAAAAGAATGACAAAAAGCATATGATAATAAATCATAAGTCTAATTGGATCAACTAAAAGTTCTAAGATGATATTGTACATTAGTCAAAAGTGATTTAATTGAACCAATTGAAAGTTCAAGTATGACGCTGTATATTGATAAAAGTTCATAGACTATTGCTACCATTATCTCTTCCAACAATGGATTCTTTATATTGTGTTTCATAGAAGGCAAGAGGTGTTGATATAATGCATTATCCAAATTCACTTTCTGATTGCTCTACAAAAACATGGTTGGGATTAGAGAGAACTAAGAAGAAATTCAAAAAGCAGTCGGTATGACTATAGAGAGTGGCATTTCTGGGGGGACTTGAATGCGAACCTCATGTGAGTGTGGCACCCCCAAACAACATAGGTCACCACAGATATCTATCGCTCTACCTATTGAATATCAGTTACATATCTTTGATTAAAGGGGTTAAAGAGGAACCGTAATTCATAGGCATTTTTATTTTTTTTTTTAAAGAATTTGGCACAGCTCATAGCGAAAATAAAGACGAGTCTCACCATCCCTCTACTCCCGTAACGATGATACAATGCACACCAACTACACATCGAAGGAAAACATAAAGCCGAGCCACTTTTATTTATATTTTTATGATGGACATCTTGGGTCGGTACAACCAAAAAGCCAAGACTTTTAACTAAACTTGGCTACAACTCAAAAGAGAGATCTCGACCCCCTATATCGATTACATATAACCCTCCATCTACAAGTGTCGGCTATCTCCCAAAAAGTGTCAAATCCCACTCCTCACGTGGGCCATCACACCCACCTTGGTGCATCGGGCGGTGGCGGCGGCAACATCCCCAACATCACTCTGTCCCGACGGACGCGGAGAGACAAGAACTCCTGGATGACCGGGCCCCCAGCTAGGCCCACGTCGTACATCACCAGCACACGAACTCGTATGAACACCAAACCAAGAATGGTGACGCATATATGCTCCATACACTTGACCTTCGTCAGATGGAAGGCCGTAAAAGGTACCGCGCGTGACCGGTGGGAGAGACATCTTTCTACTCTGAAATGTTAGTCCCCAAAGGGGTGAGTACAACCACTCAGCAGGTAAAAGATCCATTAAACTACTCAATGCATCAATTAGAACAATCATGACATCATGGTAGAGTACATATAGTTTATACATGTTAAGCATACCTCACCTTTCAGCCATGCACATTACATCAAAACAACCATGTATATAAGTCACCATGTTATGTGCATATACCACCATGCACTTGTACATGTAACATCATACCACCATGCATACATGTCACCATACTATATGCACGTACCACCATGCACTTTTACAAATAACATCATACAGCCATGCATACATGTCACCATACTATGCATGATTTAATTTCAGCTTTTATATTTCAATTGGATCACCACATTTTTCTTTCCCGGGACCAGTAATTGCATCCCACATTTTATCGCTTGCACCCAACCTGGCATCGCGAGAAACCTCCGGCACACACCTCCGGGCATCCGGCACACACCTCCGGGCATCTCGAAACTCCCGAGGACATCCGGCACACACCTCCGGGCATTCGGCACTCACCTCCGGGCATCCCGACACTCCCGGGGCATCGTCGGTTCACACCTTTGACGGTATCCTCATTTATCATAATTCATGTTCACAATTGTGTCTCAATATCAACATGGCACATGATGTGATGGCAACAAGGAAAAATTCAGCTTTTGATTTTATATGTAATGCCAAATGTCATTACATGTGCAGCAAGATGAATCACTTAAAAACATTATAATTCGTGGGGCAAAATCATGGATTATTACTATTATTTTAGAAATGGAATGCATACTTTTAATTTACACTTCTCAAAATTTAGTGATTGGCCCTAATAATTTCTAAGAATTTAATACATCATAGACAAGCTCTAGAGGCATTTATCTCATGAAGAACACAACACCACCAGAATTTCATACAAAACAGAATAGTCCATGCATTACAGCTTTTTGAAACTCGCACAATCCAGCTTGCACAGTTTTAGAAACTTTTTTAATTAAATACCCAAATGACCTTCAAAAATTATGAAATTATAACATATGATAGTCAAGACATATAGGCAGATATTTCATGAAGAACACTACACCAAAAGATCCCCATATAATTCAGCATAGATCATGCATCACAGCATTACTATTCTGACAGTTCAACTTGCACAGTTTTTGAAACATTTTTGGTTAAATAGCCAAATGAACTTCAAAAATTACGAAATTTGAATATGTTGTAGGCAAGACATAAAAGGAGATATTTCATCCAGAACACTTTTCCAAAAGAACCTCATATAAAACGATATAGTCCACACATCGCAACTTACATAGTCCGAACACACCAGATTGCACAGTTTTAGAAACATTTTCGATTAAATACCCAAATGACCTTAAAAAATTATGAAATTCGAATATGTGATAGCCAAGACCATAAGGTAGATACTTCATGAAGACATAGAAGTCAAATTCGTCCTAGGTAATTAAATATGGACGGTTAAAACCTCTGTTCCTAGTACCGAAATTTCCAGATCTAACCATCTCCAAAGGACCACGATTTCACCTACCTACTCTTGTTTGTTTTCTCTAAATTTTTTATATGTTAAACCTCAGGATGTCCTTTACAAGTTTTGTTACGAAATCAAAGTGAAATTTCAACAAAAAGATTGCCTTACCATCCATGCATTCATCAAGGGTCGGTACTAAAATTTCCAGATCTAGTCTTCTTCAAAGAACAATGATTTCACCTACCTATACTTGTTCTTTTCCTCTAAATTTTTATATGTGATACATCAAGATGTCCTCTACCACTTTTGTTAGGAAGTCAAAGTAGGATTCCCATTAAAAAATCACAAGCAACCCAAAATCTCACAGAGGAATGGGCTGACTTTTCCAAATACAGCATGCACAACAATCACATTCCTCCCCATTACTTCGAAATCTCCTCACTTCCACCACATCCAACACTCACCAGCCAACATGCACACGTTCCAGCTAGCAAAGAGTAGAGAAATGGACTCTACTTGCCTCGGATTTAAGCACAAAACAGCGACAAACGGCGGGCAAGGCGGCGAACGGACGGCGGCGAGCTAGGCGGACGATCGACAGGCGGCCCTCCTCCTTCCTCTCGCACGCACAGCTTCTCCTTTCTCTCTTCCTCTCTCTCTTTCTCTCTCTCTCTTGGACGAGCCCCTCTCTCTCTCGCTTAATCCGGTCACTTTTCCCCCCCTAATTTTCCTTTCCTCCATCATTAGCCATCATTAGTTTTTTGCATGGCTTGCTACACATGGCCACTAGGTGAGGACACTTGGAGATTTCTTCATGCAAGAGGGCTTATCCGGCTGGGCTTGGGGCTGGCTAGGTCGACGGCCCAATGAGGCTCCATGGGCCGGTCGGATGGCAGCCCTTTCCTTTGGGGCTTCGCAGGCCAGGCCAAAAGGCCGAATGGGGGGGGGGGTGATCGTGGGCTGGTCTTGGCCTAAGAGTCTTGGCCCACTCTTCTTTAATTTAATCTGCTAATATCTTCCACTTTAAATAAATTTTTAACGTACAAAAATAATATGGCCATAAAACTTGTAGTCATAAATCCATAAGTTCCAATTTATAACACACATGGCCGATGATAGAACTTTCTTTCCTAAAAAAAAAAAAAAAAAAATTATCCAATAAAAGATTGGCCATAAATCTCATTGCAAATCATGGATCAAAAAAGCTACAAAATACAATGACGGTGCTTCCATCGCCTGTCCATGGCTCATAGCACAATTAGGGATTTTCATAAAATTCTAGGATGCCACAGTGAGACTTGCCTCATGGTTGGTCAAAGCCACGGATATGCTTGCAAGCACATGAACGCAAGCTTCAAGATCAAGATCACATCTCGTGGATCTCGAAGACAAAGTCTAGAAGGCGAGAGACATTGATTTGGCACATCCTTCAACAACATTAGCAACTCAATGTGGGTGGAAGATGAGCAATCCCGAGAGGTGGAAGATGAGCATTCCCGAGAGGCATGATTTCTCAGATGCTTTCCCATGATTGTCTTTAAAAAAACTAACACTTATTGATGCCCATATGAGGACCATGCATTTTAATTAAAACCACTTGAATAGATATTTTCTTTTTGCTCTTTATTTCATTTACGTTTTGCGATGGACATACTTTCATCTTTGCTTAACTTTAAAAGTTTCATATTTTCACAATATGCAAATATTGATACGTGAGTATTATATGAACACATGAAATCCTTGTAAACAACAAAATTAACGTCAACTTTATCTTCTTGATCACAAAGTCCTTTAACTTTTTCAACTCCTTTTGAATTTTACCAGTCAAATTGTCTGATTATGTTATTGACAGTGCAAGCTATTCAATTATATAATCTGGTTGAACTCAATTATTAGAGTAACATCAATTGGGAATCCAATTGCAAGGAGTCGTTCCTTTTTCTTTTTTTTTTCTTTTTTTGAACTAAGTTCTTGACTTCCTTTTGTGGTCTTCATGGGCCTGGCTCCTCATATATCATGGACTCTCACCATTTTCATGTGATGGGCCCAAATAAAGTCCAGCCCCGCTCGAAGATTTACAAAAATATACTTTTCATGATGGAGAAACTTAGGTAAAAATTTAAGCCTCACCTTCGATATTAGTTTGAATCGCCTTTAATTTTATAATTCATTGGACAAAAAAGTCATAACTCATAGATGTGTTTTATTGCAACATGTGTTCTATAATTTTAATCACGCGTGCTTTATGTAAATCAAAAAAGAGAGAGAAAAGGAAAGGAAAGGAAAAAAGAAGAAGGAAAAATAAAATAAATAAATAAATTCAATTTAAAAAAAAAAATTTGCATAATGTTAGCACGACTAGTGTCAAAGCGATCAATTTCTTGCCAATTAGCCAAAAGGACTATATTGATAAATCTTTAAAAAGTTTGGAACTAAATTAGTACAATTAAAAGATTTAAAACTGAATTAATTGTCATATAATTGGTTTAGGACATTTTCGATAATTTTCCCGATTTAGATAAAACACTCATAGATTTCCACATGTGCAGACTAAGCCAAACTCATTTTATTACGATCAAGACTGGGTCCCACCTCACCATCTCGATCTCCCCAAGTTTGATTAACAGGTGGAGCTTTCATTAGAGTTGACCTATGTAATTTCCCAAAAAGATTAAGCTGAATGACACCATAAGCATTATTTTTAAAGAAAATTCCCCTATGATTTAGGGTTAATACTATGAAAAACTTCAAACCCGTACAACTGTGACAAATTTACGCTCCATTATTTTTATTAAATTTTACCGTCAAATTGCTGGGTTTGATGATACATGACAATTTATCCAATTTAACAAAAATTAACAGATGGTAAATTTGTAGTTATGACAAATATGGATGGATCAATTTAAATAAAGTCTATGATCGCCAAGTCCTCCCTTGCTTCTGTCTTCCTCTAGAAATTGATTTTTTTTTTTCTTTCTTCTTAACTGAATGAGCCACCATGAGGGTACCGTCAAGCAGTGGACTCGACAGCACATGTCCTAACATGGTGTCCGCCAAGAGCATTTTCTAGTATCTTTGTGCCAATAAATTAGCGTACTTTGATGTTCTCTCACACTACTACACTTAGTGGTAGCTTATTAGTTGTCCTTTATGCTTCCAAATGAAGGAATGAGACTCCATAATTTCAAGAGCTTGTAGATAGATTCTCATGTGTGATACTGGAGCTAGTAGGGATAAGAAATGTCATAACTTTCGTATAACACTCACTTAGATATAATAATTTTTTTCACTCACTTGGCATAAATTTGAAAAATTTATCACTTAAGTGCCATCGGCGATTTGCTTCATTAGAGAACACGACGCCGGTTGTCCTACGTGACATCGTCGATGCTAAAATATAGTTTTTTTAAAAAAATCTATGTTGAAATGGAAATAAAAAAAAAAAATCCACAAAGGAAGATTTACCGGAAATGGCATTTAATTGATTGATTTTACTTCGATGTGACATTTAAATGAGCCAAAAAAAGTTATAACACTCAAGTAAGCTCTATACGAAAGTTATAATACTCTTACTATTCTTGTTCCAAGCATTTTCTTTTTTTCATAAGTGAAGGTTGGGGAGGGCCAATCAATACGGCATTCTTTCTATACTTTACTGTAAGGGTCTCAAGTAGACAAATGCCTTGCATTAATTATCTTTATAAGATATATAAAACCAAATACAAATAGTATTAATTATAAATTACCTCCTTCGCCTCTCCTTTTTCCAACCACCGTATAGTCCTTGATTCTAGAAACCCATCATACTCTTTGTTTGTTTTACTCGCATCAACTCAAATAAAATAAGTAGGCTAGGTTTAACATTTAAATGGGCAATTATGTGAAAAGGATAAAGCTATAAAGGCTTACACTTTTCCATCCATTTTTTGACTTTTGACGCCCCATATTATCTTAAATTGACCACCATATCTTGTAGATGCTAGATTTAAGATTTTTTTTTAAAACTTTTTTTCTTCTCCTTTTTTGGAAATTCTGAAGCTTTTAGAATTGACAAAAAATATGTATTTGCCAATGATCTGATTGCATTGTCATATAATACAATTACAATTATCATAATATTCTTGTTAACAACAAATTATTCTACTTAATCAGCTCTACATTTTAGTTTTGTCAATGTAGTCACAAACTTTTAGGTGATATTTCAATGCAATCTTTCCTGCCAATTGCCATCGAAAATTGCTGATGTAACGTCTAGTTATTGCCAACCGTCCTGAGTGGCATGTTGATATGGGCAATTTGTTGATATATATGTTGCAATTTGTGATGATAATTGGCAGGAAAGACTACATATAAATATCGTGCAAATGTGTAGGACAATATTGACAAAATTAGAAAGTTAAAACTGAATTGCCATTTGTAAAATAAGTTTAAAACTAAATTGATAATTTTTCCAAATATTTAAATGATCACTCCTTCAACGGACAAATGAATAAGCATTTTTGGGATAAGTATACTAGGAGTGCCATAACTTTCGTACGATACTCACTTGTGCGTTATCAATTTGAAAAATCGATCACTTAAGTACTATCGGCAATTTGTCTTGTCGAAAAACATGATGTGGACTTTTGTTGTCTTATGTGGTATTGCCGGCGCTTATGTGAACAATTAATAAAAAATTTAAAAACAAAAAAAATAAATCCATGTCGAAATGGGAAATTAATAAAAAAAATCGTGTAAGATTTATTGGAAATGACACTTAAAGAATCAATTTTTTACAACGATGTGGCACTTAAGTGAACGAAAAAAAAATTATGACACTCCTACTATTCTTGTTTCGGAGCTAGTGTTTGCGTTCTCTTTTAATGAAGTAGTAGTAACACTTAGGTTATTGTTTAAATCTCTAAACAAGTAGATTTGTGGTGCAGTTCTATCAATTCTATTATGCTCCACTTGTCCTATATCTTGGTTTGTTGGGGGTGTGTATGGTGAGCAACTTATGTTAAAAAAATAGTTTTTTCAATTTCTATTCCATGAATGAATTTCTAAGTAGTAAAACTCGTTTAGTAAGTGTATAAAATTTATATTTCTTGAATAGAAAAAGAACATAAATGCTTTTAGTATGACTCTAAAAATTTCTATTTCCAATTATTTTCATTAAATTATAAATTTATCCGTGGAGACTCAACAATTCACGTTTGGATAAAACTAGGTGGCTCGCCAACACCAGATGGTCAGGGGGAAGGTATGACATGTCTGAGCACCGCTCTGGAGTCTGGAGTCGATCTTGTGCTGCTTATTTCGGCACCAAAACCTTTCACACCTATTGTACAGCTATGGCTCTGGCAGTCGGATCAAGTTGCCATACACAAGGAAGATCATCGACGCCATGCACTCGGGCAGCCTCTTGGAAGCTAGTTACAAGAAGACCGACGTCTTCCGGCTGGAGATCCCAACCGAAACTGAGGGCATGCCTTTGGAGATTCTCGATCCCGTGAGCAACTGGTCTGACAAGAAGGCCTACAATGACACCCTGTTGAAGCTGGCCGACCTGTTCAAGAACAACTTTGAGACATTCACCGACAACAAATTTGGCGAGGACAACAGGTTTTAAGTATGCGCAGTTTATCTTTCTCTTCATTTTGTTATAAAAATCCTTACATAATTTTTTCGCTTTCCAGTATCAATCCATTTAGGCTCATCGGAGTTGGACTATCTGTTTGGACACTGGCTGCAGCTGGGTGTGGTAGTTCATTTAGCTTCTGGTTTATCGTGATATGCCGGATGTGAGTATGGAAGCTTTGCAGCTATTACATTCTAAATTGTAATTTTTGGTACCTTAACTTTAAAATTGTGCTAAGTGCTTACAGTTTTGGGTTTACTTCTTAAAGGCTGGTTGGAGTTGGGGAGGCTTCTTTCATAAGTCTAGCAGCGCCTTTTATAGATGACAATGCGCCTGTTGCTCAGGCGTGCCACACCTATTGCTTGTAGAATAAGCACTTTTCTTGTGGATAAGTAATTGTTAAGTTTTGCTGTAAATTTTATTCTTATTCCTGGGAACAATATTAGCTAAGATTTTATTATTTCTGGCAGAAAACAGCATGGCTTGCGATGTTTTACATGTGTATACCAACTGGAGTAGCTTTGGGCTATGTGTATGGAGGATTAGTAAGTTGTTTATTCCCTCACATTCGCTCTTTGATTTTGCTGGTTATGTCTGGGCTAGGAGTATGACAGGCTTTCAATCTGCATCCTTTGAACATGCCAAGTCTAAGTAGATCAATATAAAGGCAGTAGTATCACTTGTCAACTGCCTGGTGGAAAATTTGTTCTTTCGGTCGCTGCCTGGTGGCATTTGCCAGCTATAATTATTTGCCATTTGCTGAAGTTTTGATAAATTGACCTCTTCTTCCCTTTTGTTTTAGGTTGGAGATCATTTCAATTGGCGGTATGCATTTTGGGGTGAGGCTGTGTTGATGTTTCCATTTGCTGTTTTTGGATTTGTAATGATGCCTCTGCAGCTAAAAGGTGCATTTCCATTTAGAGTGCGGCAAGATTCTATCTGATCTTTGCCTATAAAGAAGAAGAAGATATCTATTTTTTAGACCCACAAATTAGCGTATCACCGCAGGTTTTGCTCCCGTTGATTCAAAAAAAGTCAGTGGCATCCATTGAAACAGCTGCTATCGTGACTCAAGGTAATTATTCTTCTAATATTGTGTGCTAGAATTTCCAGATAGAATTCCACTTTCTTTTTGTCTTATCTTAAAATTTTTAATTTGTTATTTCATGTACTTTGGCAAAACTTTCAGTAAGACCTTTTTCTTATTATAGTCCATAAGAAGCAACCAAAGCCATTGATGCAACAGTACAATACTTGCTCACAAGCTTCAAGAATGGAAGAGTTCAATTTGCATTTTGTTAGGGCCACCAAAATATTGCATTTTTTTTTTTTTTTTTTTGGGCTTTTGCTTGGTTTAAGATTTCTTTTGGCAAGTGGATGTAATACAGCACAGAAAAGAAAGTACGCCATCTCAGTGACACCATGCATTGAATCTTCGTGATCGGTCAACAATACTTGAATAGTCTTGTAGCTTTTCTGGTACGATATGCAAACAAAGGATAAATTCATTTTTCTGGTGGATTGATGTCTTATTGTGGTCATGTTGCTCCATTTCATGATGTAAGTGTTGTTCCCAGAGTTTTCATGACCTGTCTCATCATTAATATTTGCATGATTGATATTTTTAAATCTGCAATTGATGACCGGATAATCTTTGATTTTTCTCCTTTTTTTGGATTGCTATAATAGGAAAAATTCTTTGGTTCATTTAATAAATTTAAGGGTGTTACAACCTCTTATCTCATCCGGGTCTGCAACATGATTTGTTGGAATCTGCTGAAAAAAAGGAATTAATGTTCCTACTTCTAATGTAGGCAACCACTTCCCTGGCAGTAGTTTGTATAATATCTACTTTCTTCTAGTTTTTAAATGTTTCCTATTTTCCCGAGCAGATGCATCGAGTATTAATCCCTCTAAACTGGTTGGAAATGAAGGTACTGGCAGTGAAGCTTATCATGAGCCATCCAAGTAAGTGGTTCTCTGATGGAGAGATAAATGTAGATATATAGGTGTATTAACTTATCTACTTTTTGTGCATGTATGTCTATTAAATATGTTAATCATCAACGAAATGGCATCTCCAGCAATGAATATTTCGAAGCAACAAGGCTGGAAAACTGAAAGAGTTTCATAAATGCTGATCAGTTGGGTATATAATATTCTCAGGAAAAAGAGTTCGCAGTGGGTAGGGCACACCCATTATGAATTCGTGTTTGCTTCATGAAGTGGAAAAGTTGTCAATTGAGAAAGGAACTAGGAGAAATTTAATTGAGCTTTGATTATAGAATTATAGCAATTCAGGGTTCTCGATAATCATAGATGGAAATTGTTCATAAGTAGATGTACAATAAGTTGGGACTCTTGAGCTAGGATCATTGATTGTTTTAACAACGTTCTGCTTATACAGTAACTTGATCAAGTAGATAGATAGAAAGCCTCTATTCTATGTGATAATAGACTTGATTGTACCGTTGGTAGAAAAGTGCTGGAGTCTAGATTTAGTGCCTGAAAGAGCCAGCCTTGTAAAGCATCTTTGCAATTATTAATTACTAAAAAAGCTGGCTGTAATGATGTTCTGTTTTCTTTGAGGCTTGCAATAATTATTTACACGAGACAATGCCTAGCAGAAAAAGCGAATCCATGGTCCAAAATGGACTTTGATAATTTGTTTTTCTAGAAGGACGAAAGTTTTTTGGGATGGAATCTTTGATTTGCACCTAATGCATTCTCCACTTACTTTTTTGGATAGAAGCTTTGCCTTCTAAGACATGCAAAAACTGTTGGATATTTCAGCAATTTTGAAATATTTGTTAGAAATTATGATCGTCATGAAAGTCATCATTTTTGTAACGGCTTTTTAACGGTCATATAACGGCTTTATAATGGTTGTGTAACGGTCGTCTAATGGCTTTATAACTTTTGATTTAGTACTTCATAAATCTTCATTATTTTATAACGGTCGTATTTTTAATTACCAATTGATTTATGATGTCTCCTAACGGCTCTCTCTTTTCCTTATTTAAATATAAATTAAACATTGAACCACAATCGTAGTAGATACAATGTGTTCTCACATCTTTCCTTTTCTTTTGCTGGGTTATACACAAAAGTTGTTCTGTTTCCTTCAATATTCAGTGCGGAGTATAGAAGAAGGTCCGTTGTATCTTGGGAGGATAGCCGCTGAAGCCTTACGCACCGAGTTTCGTCACTCCGAGGGGCGGAATTATCCTTAAGGACAAGTGCTTGCACGCCTCGGACATTTCCTTTTATTTTCTAATAATTTGTAATGCATTTCCAATAATTATTATTATTTTTTGTATTCTAATACTTTTTCCAACGATCTTAAGGATAATTCCGCCTTATAGCTTTCAAAATTGGAATTGCTGGTGCTTCCACCGACCTTGGAATTGAACAAGGATTTGGAGATGGTGAAGGACAAGTATCACATATTCGTGGGTGGTTTGTCATGGGACAAAGATCAAGCATTAACACAAAATAGCTTTCGGTCGTTTTGGTAAGATGATTGAGTTTCAAGTAAGTCATTTTTTGGAAACTCTAAATTAATGCTTGAATGGTGTAATTGCCATTTTGGCGCACCGTTTCCACATTTTGAGGAATCATCATCTCACGAGTCGAGATACTTTCATTCTAGTATTTGAAATTTGGCGTCACGAGCTTGTGTGTTCTCTTTAGATTTGATTTGATTTGATCTTGTTAGACATATTCCATGAATGTGTGCTCTTATCTATTTACAGAAGATGCTTACAGATTTTCAAAATTACCTATGTAGAAAATCTTTAAAAATGGCATAGTGATTCTGTGTGGCTTCTAAAAAGAAATAGAAAAGGAAAACCATAAAAGAAATGGAAAGAAATCGGGCTAATATTTCTTTTATATATTTTTATTTTTATTTTGGGGCTTCAATACCTATACTTGTTTTTCCAATAGAAAGTCGGACGTGTGTAGGTGTTTTCTCTCAAGTTCGTGATTGTTTTAATAATCATCCTTTTAAGATTGGAAATTGGGGCGTTTTTTTCTATTACTCGAAATAGTTTCCATTTGTCCCTAATTCTTCCTATTCTCCTGCTAAAATTTGTTTAATGTACATTGATGAAGTCAGTTTATAACTGTTTTTATCTGCTATTTAATTTGTCTTTAGCTCCATCTCTACGAGATCTTATCGAGCTTGCCCATGTTGGACCAGGTTATATATAATTGTTTTCAGCGAAACAATGGATGCTGTCATGTGGGATTTCTGTGTTTTACACCACTAAAATTACGCTCTTTTTACCTTATATTATTGTGCTTATAGATTTTGAAAATATGTGTCATTTGACTTTGGAACAAAATTCTTCGTATTCCTCACAGTGTTGTCCCATCATTCTTGGGAATATGCTAGAGTGCATACAATCAACCATCATTCTTGGGAATATGCTAGAGTGCATACAATCATTAGTCGGTCGATGATGTCCATGCCAATATGCTCAAGTAAGTGTATACACAAACATGTGTTGGTATTTGGTGGCATGTCTTTATTCATGCTTGCTTGGGAGTGCAGCTTGGGCCTCTATCTATGTATATGCTCATACATGTGTTGGTATTTGCTGCATGACAATGTGTATGTTTGATAAATACATGAAGATATGTTAATTCTCTCTCATCCACGCATAACTTTTGATAGAATTATTAAATAGTATTTTATTGCATAATTAAATTGATTACATGTTTTGTATTGAGTATGCATTGTTGAGACATTTTTGGTGATTCATATATAACCTCGAGAGGAAGACTTACGCTTATTTTGTGAAATTATTAATTCATTTTGGATTTATGCTAACCTCTGAGTTTTGGTTAATATTTTTGGAACAACATGTGCTATTGATAGCAGTAATAATATAAAAAAAAATGTTCTTTGTAAGAATATTTACTTTGCCAATTTATGTTGAATGTCCATTCATGCATGATGATCATTAGAGACTTGATTGGCTATTGCATTGGGAAAGAGAATCTCCTTTAGTGATGTTGTGGAGATGAAATTTATTTTTATTTTTTTTGCATCCATAGCAATCATAGATCTATATTGAATAAGATTGATGTCTTTTGTGAAATATTTTGTTAAAGGACGACTATTGTCAAGTTTATTATAGTGGATTTTCCACTGTATTATAAGGATACAGTGATGTTAACTGGATCTTGGATTCATATGAGATAAAATCCACTAACAAATATGTGTTCACCCAGTGGAAGTGCTTGACATAAAAGCAATCGAATGAAATCGTGGGGGAAATGGCAATCCTACTAAACCAAAAGTCGACTTGGTTGAAGTAGATGATTTGATGAAGTAATTGATGGAGTCATTCCCATGCCAATATTATGGCTAATCAAAATAATGGGTGGTAGACTCAAGTGCTACCGGGCATATATGTGTAAACAAAATGCCTTATCCTCCTAAGCTCCAATGGGTGAAGGAGAAGAAAATATTTACTATTTTTTGGTAAATTGTGAACTATTCAAGTTCTTGAGACAAAGAGAAACTTTTTGTCAAACTCATAAGGCTGAGTAGTTAAGAGACTCTTAGCAAATATTTCTTTGGGAAAATGACACATTTTGTGTTTATACATCATGATTGCCAAGAGGCAATAGCCATGCATAGATATGGTAAAAATTGACACATTCGATTGAGGGATGACGTGTAAAGCATGCTTAATGATGGAATTATGTCCATTAATTATATGAAGTCAGAAATGGATTTTGGCCAATCCTCTGACTATACATCGAGGGGAATGGACAAGCCAACTGAAGAAAATCAACAATGATGGTAACCCAACCTTTGTGATTGGCAATCCTATGAATTAGGTTCATATGGGTAATAACAAGTCATTTGTTGATCTAGTGCACTATTAAAAAATTATTGTCCATCCTAGGGTGAAAATAGTGCAAAATTGCAAGGAAAAATAGGTTGAGCTAAGCTCTTAATGAAATTCCATAGCCATTATTGGTGGTGTATTAATCTGCAATATACACTTGATGGAATCACCTATATAAGTGTGGAGTGGGGCCGCTCCTATGAGAATTTTTGGCGAAAATCTCTAAAGCACTTATGAATAAACCAAGCACGCGCATGGCCTATTAGCGCAAAACCGCGTTGAACAACAAAGTTTGTGGGAGTGTAATGTGATTGGTGAAAATTATAATTCACAAAAAGAAATTCTTGGTTCATAGAAGTTTCAAACTTCACCAATGATTTCGTGAATTATATTTCATTCTTTCTAGGGTTGGTTCATAGCCTAACAAGCACCAATTCCGATGCATTACTCTCCAATAACCCAGCATTATTTTATTTTTCTTGTCAAAACTTTCTGAAATATGTGGGGATTGTTGGATATTTCAACAGTTTTGAAATATTTGTTAGAAATTATGATCGTCATGAAAGTCATCATTTTTGTAACGGCTTTTTAACGGTCATATAACGGCTTTATAATGGTTGTGTAACGGTCGTCTAATGGCTTTATAACTTTTGATTTAGTACTTCATAAATCTTCATTATTTTATAACGGTCATATTTTTAATTACCAATTGATTTATGATGTCTCCTAACGGCTCTCTCTTTTCCTTGTTTAAATATAAATTAAACATTGAACCACAATCGTAGTAGATACAATGTGTTCTCACATCTTTCCTTTTCTTTTTGCTGGGTTATACACAAAAGTTGTTCTGTTTCCTTCTAATATTCAGTGCGGAGTATAGAAGAAGGTCTGTTGTATCTTGGGAGGATAGCACCTGAAGCCTTACGCACCGAGTTTCGTACTCCGAGGGCGGAATTATCCTTAAGGACGCAGTTTGCACGCCTCAAACATTTCCTTTTATTTTCTAATATTTTGTAATGCATTTTCAATAATTATTATTATTTTATGTATTCTAATACCTTTTACAACAAAAACTTATTCCAAATAGAGTATAATTGGCAATGCCATTAGTTGAAGCATTGAAATGACAAGGGCCCACGAGAAAACATTTTTAAGATGGCGACTAAGGTTGAAACAGCAAAAGTTTTTGCTGATTCAAGGGCAGTGACTTACTTGAATAATTTATTCAAGTTTTTGCAACTAGAGCCTCGTATTTTCTATTCGCTAGCAAGATTGATGCATATGAGCATGAATGTGTAGAGATTGATAGAAAGAGAATGGAGGGAAGAGGGTGGAGGAGGGGAAGGAATTATATATGTATCTTAGTGCCTTCTTTTTATGAGCTTATTTATTTCTTTGCAGGAGATTAGGCTGTTTGTCCACAATCTCGAATGAAGTAGCAAGATTTTCAAAAGATATGAAAGCACTTCTGGTTCATCAAGTTTTTGTTGTGAATGTTTTAGGTAATTCAATGTTTCTAGTTTTCTCCACTCGTAGGCCACTAGGCTATCACAGATTTTACCAACATTTTATCTATTATTCGTTAATGACATTGGTAGAATAAGATATTACTGTGCTAATTATGTGTTTACTATTTGCTATTGTTTTGACACAGCAAATCTTTTGGCTTAACTCGACCTCTTGATGGTTGGGGAGAAAGAAGAGAAGGAACAGAGGAGCATTTCAAAGCAGAAAAGCATATAGCAAAAAACTAGCCAAATCTCGCATTGCACTAGATCTGCCGGCAATCGCATTGACAAAACTAAAACAAACATACTCCGAGATGAATCTTTTGGCTTAACTCGACCTCTTGATGGTTGGGGAGAAAGGAGAGAAGGAACAGAGGAGCAGTTCAAAGCAGAAAAGTATACAGCGAAAAACTAGCCAAATAGCACTAGACCTACCGGCAATTGCATTGACAAAACTAAAACAAACATACTCCGAGATGAATCTTTTGGCTTAACTTGACTTCTTGATGGTTGGGGAGAAAGGAGAGAAGGAACAGAGTAGTAGTTCAAAGCAGAAAAGCATATAGCGAAAAACTAGCCAAATCGCACATCTCACTAGACCTGCTGGCAATCGCATTGACAAAACTAACTCGACCTCTTGATGGTTGGGGAGAAAGGATAGAAGGAATAGAGGAGCAAAAGGAACAAAAAGGGGATCTGACATATGGAGCTTGGACGGGGCGACGGCGGTGATGGGAAGGGGGATCGGAGAGAGACGTATGGAGCTTGGACGGGGCGACGCCGGCGACGGCAAGGGGTGGGCAAAATCTGCATTGCACACAAAGAGAGAGATCGATCGTTACTTTATTAGAACCCTGAAACGACCAAGGTTTTTGAAAAGCAACACACTTCGCTCACGACGAAGATGAAGAACCAGTAGAGTACATGTCGAGAGATGAAAGTGACTCGCCTAATCGGCATGGTGAACAGCTCGCCTGAGTCTCGCTATGTGGGGAATCGAGTCGGAAGTTGCGAGCGAGCTCAGAGACGAATGTAGGAGGGAGAAAATGAGGAGGGGAGCGGGATTTCCAGAAGACCCATTCCCGTGCGCTCTCTCTCTCTTCCCAATTGCCTGGAGGGAACAACCTCACACTTTTTATATGGTTTATTGGTTACGAAGGTTTCTTTTTATCCAAAAATAAATTAATTAAAATTCACAAAGTTTGAAAATAAAAAATCACTCCCCAAAATCTATTTACTTGCCACAAATCATCAAGAGTTACCAAATATAAAAGCAAGCTTTATGAGATTAATGAGTTTGCGAGGCCACTTGCTAATCCATCCCCGAGTTGTCCTTGGCCAACGTCCATCCGATCCTAGCTAGATTTGCGGAGTGATTTTTTATTTTTAAACTTTGTGAATTTTAATTAATTTATTTTTGGGTAAAAAAAAACCTTCGTAATCAATAAACCATATAAAAAGTGTGAGGTTGCTCCCTTCAGGCGGTTGGGAAGAGAGAGAGTGCGCGGGAATGGGTCTTCTGGAAATCCCGCTCCCCTCTTCATTTTCTCCCTCTTGCATTCGTCTCTGAGCTCGCTCACGACCTTCGACTCAACTCCCCGCATGGCGAGACTCAGGTGAGGTGCTCACCATGCCGATTGGGTGAGTCACTTTCGTCTCGGTTCTCTCTCGACATGTACTCTATTGGTTCTTCGTCTTCATCGTGAGCGAAGCGTGTTGCTTTTCAAAAACCTTGGTCGTTTCAAGGTTTAACGGTTGGTCTCTCTCTGTGTGCAATGCAAACAGACTCCGCCCACCCCTTGCTATCGCCGGCGTCACTCCATCCAAGCTCCGTATGTCTCTCTCCGATGCCCCCATTTTTGTTCCTTGTGCTCCTCTGTTCCTTCTCTCCTTTCTCCCCAACCATCAAGAAGTCGAGTTAAACCAAAAGATTCATCTTGGAGTATGTTTGTTTTAGTTTTGTCAATGCGATTGCTGGCAGGTCTAGTACGATGCGTGATTTGGCTAGTTTTTCGCTGTATGTTTTTCTACTTTAAACTACTTTATGAGAGTGCAGAAAGAGAGCCGAAGGACTTTGAGCCACAGGAATTGGACAACTCGTCCCTTTTCTCTATGTATTTTTACTGATTTACAATGTGAGTCCGATTTCTCTCTTTGTATTAATTTTGCCAATCTTGTTTGCCTCCATCAATGGCGAAGTGTCCCAACACGAGTACAAACCCAGGAGAATGCCGAGGAAAAGTGCCTTTCCAAGGAGTGAGTCTTGTTAATAGTAATGAATCCTGTTTTCACTCTGCCCAGCGATGCATCTCGGTTCATGTTGATTATGACAAAGTTCAACGCTAGCAGAATGATGGATATATTTGTTTCCTCTTCCCTTTAAGATCCAGAGGCATTGTGGCGGAAGCGACGCTTTAGATTTGGAACGGTCGCTCTCCGAGAATTTTCAAAGGAGCTCTTGGTATGATGAGGTTCCAAGACTTTTGGAAGTGCTGAATTTCCCGGGACAGGACCCCCATGAGCGAAATAGGAATTTAAATATGCATGAAATTACTCTATATGCATGAAATTGTTTTAAATAATTTTAAACGCAAAGTAGATTATTTACAAAAATGATTATAAAATATCAAGATAGCATTAAATTAGGAAAAATAACCTTATAAAATTAATAAAATTTCATAGATGTCATTTTTTTTTTTTGCCTTAATTTGATACCATCTATCACTTTGATAGCTTTTTTTTTTTTTTTTTTTGAAATTTGTTTGGATTTGTTTGATTTTTTAATTTTTTTAATTTTTTTAATTTTTTAATTAATTTTTTTAAAAGAAGGTCGAATTTTTAATGTTTTCTGAGTTTTTGAATTTTCGGAAAATTTTTTGAATTTTTATTATTTTTCGATTTTTTAATTATTATTTTTAAATTTTTAATTTTTTTGAAAGTTTTTGATATTATAATATTTAATATTATTTTATTCAGGAAAACGGGTTCGGACGGGGTAAACCCAATCCGGCCCGCTGATCCGATCCGAGCCCAGGTCTGACCCACGTCGGATAAAAAAAGATTCTCTTTTTTTTAAGTCTTATCCCTATTTTGTCTTTTCTGCTGCTCCATCTTCTGCTCAACGGTTCCTCCCGAAGCCAACTTTTGTTCTCTTTTCCCTATTTCTTTTTTTTCTTTTTCTTTTTAACTTTTTACTGCACCTTTTTTTTGGCTTTTACTTTTGTTTTCTTCTTACCTTTCTGTGGCCTTCTTCTTCCTGCGACCTCTACACGCCGAAACCACTTTCTCTCCTACACCCTCTTTCACAGAAACTCGTCGATCAAACCAGCGCCATTTTAAACGAGCCTCATTATCTTTCGTCACCGGCATCGACACCGCACGCACTCGGGCCACCGCCGAGCCGACACCGACTCTCTTACCTAAACGGACAGGAAGGAAGACGGGACACAACTTGCACAAAAATAAGCCCAAATCACAACATATGGTCATAAGTCCCAACCCCGACAATGTAAACTTGGAATGAACGAAACAAACGCGTGTAGAACAACAACAAAACATGTCTAGCAACGACGGACGCCTATGATGAACAAAGATTCAGAGGTAGTTATGCAGGCTTCAATCGGGCATTTATACAAACAGTCCGCGAGCATTACCGAATGTTTAGATTTCCTACTCAACCGGGACTCGAAATGGGATCGGGATTCTCGGAAAAAGAGCAAAAACACACCGACTTGGATAAAGGTCTACGGGGGTCGGAGGGACCAAAGCTCATGCGAACGGGTCGTCCATGAGCTCTGGTCCGGCGCCCTACAAAAACGGAGCATACATGACCGGGAAAACCTACCTGGTTTGGTTCGGTGGGGATACGGCGGCGGACGGCGGCTGACTGACGAACCACCGACGACAGCAGATCAATTTCTTGGCCTCACGCTCTTGTTGGTCCCTCTCGGCCAAAACCAACGTCGGAGGACGTGGAAAAAAGGGGGGAACCGCGAGCTCCGTTGTGCCGGTTGCGTCGAGGACGGCTGGACGACGCTCAGCGGGGGCTAAATTTCAGCCCTCTCGCTCTCTCGCTCTCTCGGCTGCTCTTGCTCGAACTCGACTCCGAAAAAAAAACAGCCGAACCCCCCTTTTGAAATCCTCTCCCCCTCTCGCTTTTATGCTCAGTCAGCAAGCGCGCATGGCCCCTGCCACCGCCAGCTGCCTTGCCGGCCTGACTCCGACCCTGGGGTCACGCTGCGCGATCTGCTGCTCACTATCCGTTTCCTCTCTCTGACTTGTACTCCTCTTTTTTGCAGGGCGTGAACGGCGTGAGGAGGAAGAAGACTAGCGCGCGGGCTGGGCTTAGAGAAAAATAAATGAAGTTGGGCTTGGCCCAAGCGAAAACACATACAAAGGAGTGGAGAAAAGAGAAGGACCAGACCAAGCCCGGTCCGCCCCTTTATTTATTTATTTATTAATATTCGATTTTTTAATAGTATATATATATATATATATATTAACATTTTTAGATTCAATAATTAGTGAAAGTCATGTAAATGCTCTAAAATGTAAAAATGGTAAAATTTGGGTGTCAACAATATATATTAAATTGTCCATCCAAACAAAATCAATATTTGTCTCCAAATTCCAGATAGGAAAAAGATTCGTTTCTCCCTACTTATCTATAGTTCACCAGCATAGCATAATTTGTTGACACTAGAAATTAAATAGGACTTACTAAGGGTAACACGCCTTGCATGGATAGCGCATAGCATTGCATCTTCATATAATTGAACCAGAAAATCTTCTGCTGCTTGCATAAAGAAAGAACGGCATAAGTTATAGTAAAAGAGTACAAACAACCACGTTAAGCTATAAAAAAATAAAAATCGCAGACACTGTTGAATTTTTTCGTAGTATTTGAGTATTAAATGAAACAGCTTCTACTCACAGCACCGAGTTAAAGTAAAACAAAGAGTCTTAACACCCAAATGAAATTTGCCTAATGGTCATGACTCTAAGTGAAGCATATAGAATAGCAAAAGGCAACGATACCTCCTGAATAGCAGCTTTGTCCAACAAGTGATAGCAGGGTTTATATTGTTACTAATTTCTCTTACCTGCAATCACATAAAAAAAAATTCCGTCAGGAATACCAACCGAAAGAATCAACATAACGGATGCATGCAAAGGTTCCAATGGCCACAACACATTTAGATTTCAAGATTTTCTAGTAAGAGATGACTTAGCTAATCAATACATCTAACTCAAAAGCAACTGAATCTGAGTCATCGATGGAAATCATTCTCTGACTTACCACGTAGGTCGAAAAGGAAATTTATATATTAAAAGCATTTGATATATTTAAAGATTAATGAACTAGCTGATTAAATGACATTATATCTTTGGTATTGCCAAGAATGTAGATATAAATATCTTTCATCAGCTTGTTTTACCGCATTAGAGACATAAATGTGTCATCTGATCATTCTCCTCTTAGAGATATGGACAAATATTAATTAAACAAATTCGACACTCAGTTCAGAAACGAAAAAAGCAATAGTTCAGTAAAAAATCCGAAGCCAAATCCACGCAAGAATATAAACATTCTGCAGGTCCACTAAAGATCTGTCAAATAACAGGAATTAAATTTATTCAAATCACATCCACCACATGGCGACCCCTGTGAAGATGGAATAGATGTGTTAAGTTTTCTACACTTCTGGAATCATTAACAAAAGTCTGTCATCCAAAGTAAACAATGCACCACCTATTGTAGCAAATGACGGCCAAATGGTGAATTGGCATGCAGCACTAAAGTAATCGCATGTAGTTGCAATCTGAAGCCATTAATCACAAAATAGATTCACCCATGTCCGCAAACTAGAGCTACAATTTCCCACATACACATTTACAAACAAGATATGAAGACTTTAAGAAGAGTTCCCGTAACTAATTATCACATATTTTTAATGATTCGTCTGCATGGATAAGTGTTGACCCTTGGCTGCTCCTATTCTAGTGAACGTGCATATAATGTACGCTTACACTACAAGCACAATAATAATTACAGCCTCGTTTCACTTCGCTCGACCACATGGATGTTCATACCCGGTAACTAAGCTTTGTTTACAATCAAGCTTTCAGTAAAGCATATACTCACAGTCCTAATGAAAGGAGCTCTTGGTATGATGAGGTTCCAAGACTTTGGGAAGCGCTGAATTTCCCAGAGATGGACTGTTCTAGATTTGAAGCGTCACTTCCGCCGCAATGCCTCTGGATCACAGGAAAGAAATATATCAATCATTTTGCTAGCTTTGAACTTTGTCATAATCAACATGAACCGAGATGCATCGCTGGGCAGAGTGAAAACGAGATTCATTACTATTAACAAGACTCACTCCTTGGAAAGGCACTTTTCCTCGGCATTTTCCTGGGGTTTGTACTCGTGCTAGGACTCTTCACCATTGATGGAGGCAAATAAGATTGGCAGAAAAAAGATGCATAAAATTAATACAAAGAAAGAAATCGGGACTCACATTGTAAATCAGTAAAAATACATAGAGAAAAGGGACGAGTTGTCCAATTCCTATGGCTCAAAGTCCTTCGGCTCTCTTTTTGCACTCCCATAAGGTAGTTCGAAGCAAAAAAGCATATAGCGAAAAACTAGCCAAATCCCGCATCGCACTAGACCTGCCGGCAATCGCATTGACAAAACTAAAACAAACATACTCCGAGATGAATCTTTTGGCTTAACTCGACCTCTTGATGGTTGGGGAGAAAGGAGAGAAGGAGTAGTTCAAAGCAGAAAAGCATACAACGAAAAACTAGCCAAATTGTGCATCGCACTAGACCTGCCGGCAATTGCATTAACAAAACTAAAAAAAACATACTCCGAGATGAATCTTTTGGCTTAACTCGAGAAAGGAGAGAAGGAACAGAGGAGCATTCAAAGCAGAAAAGCATATAGCGAAAAACTAGTCAAATCGCGCATCGCACTAGACCTGCCGACAATCGCATTGACAAAACTAAAACAAACATACTTCGAGATGAATCTTTTGGCTTAACTCGACCTCTTGGTTGGGGAGAAATGAGAGAAGGAACAGAGGAGTAGTTCAAAGCAGAAAAGCATACAGCGAAAAACTAGCCAAATCGTGCATCGCACTAGACTTGCCGGTAATGGCATTGAAAAAACTAAACCAAACATACTCCAACATGAATCTTTTGGCTTAACTCGACCTCTTGATGGTTGGGGAGAAAGGAGAGAAGGAACAGAGGAGCAGTTCAAAGCAGAAAAGCATACAGTGAAAAACTAGCTAAATCATGCATCGCAGTAGACCTGCCGGCAATCGCATTGAAAAAACTAAAACAAACATACTCCGAGATGAATCTTTAAGCTTAACTCGACCTCTTGATGGTTGGGGAGAAAGGAGAGAAGGAACAGAGGAGCAGCTTCAAAGCGAAAAGCATACAAATAAAAACTAGCCAAATCGCGTATCGCACTAGACCCGCCGGCAATCGCATTGACAAAACTAAAAACAAACATACTCCGAGATGAATCTTTTGGCTTAACTCGACCTCTTGATGGTTGGGGAGAAAGGAGAGAAGGAATAGAGGAGCACTTCAAAGCAGAAAAGCATACAGCCAAAAAACTAGCCAAATTGCGCATCACACAATCGCATTGACAAAACTAAAACAAAGGGGGGATCGGAGAGAGATGTACGGAACTTGGATGGGACGACGCCAACGACTGCCGGGGGGATTGAAGAGAGATTGGACATGGCGATGCTGGTGACGGCAAGGGGTGGGCGGAGTCTACATTGCATAGAGAGAGAGACTGATTGTTACTTCGTTAGGACCCTGAAACAACCAAGGTTTTTGAAAAGCGACGCGCTTCGCTCACGACGAAGACGAAGGAGCAGTAGAGTACATGTCGAGAGAGAGAACCAAGACGAAAGCAACTCGCCCAATCGGCACGGTGAGTAGCTCACCTAAGTCTCGCCATGCGGGGGAGTCGAGTCGGAAGTCGCGAGCGAGCTCAGAGACGAATGCAGGAGGGAGAAAATGAGGAGGGGAGCGGGATTTCCAGAAGACCCATTCCCATGCGCTCTCTCTCTCTTCCCCTTCGATTTTCTTTTCCCAACCACTTGGAGGGAACAGCTTGTCACTTTTTATATGGTTTATTGATTACAAAGGTTTTTTTTTTTAACCCAAAAATAAATTAATTAAAATTCACAAAGTTTGAAAATAAAAATCACTCCGCAAAATCCATTTGCCCGCCACAAATCATCAAGAATTACCAAATATAAAAGCTGGCTTCATGACATTAATGAGTTTGCGAGGCCACTTGCTAATCCATCCTGAGTTGTCCTTGGCCAGAGTCCCTCCGATCCTAGCTAGATTCTTGCCGATCATCTCTTTTCCTTCTAAGCATCATTTGTAAATTGACTTAAGCTTGATTCAGTCTAATTTTCACTTTTGACTTGTGATTTCAATTCAGATCGTTGAAGAGCTAATCTTGGCTATATCTTGAAGATACTTGGTGGCCGAGCTAACTCTATTGAGCTTAAGTTCGATCATGATAAATGTATGACTTCTAAAACCGATGAATATTTGTTTGTCATTCGATGAAGCAAGATTGATTCATATCGAAAAGCTTATTTCAATCACAAAAAATTGGGGCTATGATGATGTAGGAAGTATATTTCAAGTAGCTGATCACATAGATGCTTGATTGGCGATTGATTGATGATTGATTGATGATTGATTCTATGTTCTGGAAATTCGGATGCTTGTCTGATCAATGTTTTTCGAATGCTGTTTTGAGATTTAAGATGATAATATTTTGCAAAGATTTACTCTAGTGATTTATAAAACCCATGTTAAGCTTTCTGTGGACATATCATAAGCTGTGATCGGAACTTGTTTGATATGCCAAAATGCTATTGAAATGCGGAAGTCAGAATATGGAAAATTGATATGCTCTGCTTACAGCTCTGTTTCTAGCGATATCAGTAGTTTCATGATTTTTTAGGATTTTTTGTGATGAGATTTTGTAGTCAGTCTTCATGAGATTTGTTCGCCATACCAAGATCTATGTCACATAAAAAATTCACAAAAAATAATATTATTTAATAGGTAACATTTTTTGCCTCTGAAAGATTGTTTCCAGTTTGATTATTATGTGTTCTTTGATTTTTATAGAATCATACTTTTGGAATCTGGAAACATGTCCTTCATGAAAACTGTTCATTATTCTTCATTATACTGACAAAAATTTTTAGAACATAAAAAGTTCATTTGCCATTTTTAGTTGTCAACAGTAGGAGGCGTCGCATTAATAGGAGTAAATGGGGTATATTGCTTCTCAATGGGATTCTCATCAGCCACTTCCTGAGCTTTACAGTACAATGTATTACACACATACATGTTCTGAATGTAATCACTTAAGCAAAATCAAGATGGTGTAAGAATGGAAAGGGCATGAACAGGTTGTCTAGGGAGTATTATTAACTTTCAAATTTTACCTTCCAAACCTTCTCGATCATTTTGCCACATATATATTTTAAATTGTCCATCCAAACAAAATGAACATTTGTCTCCAAATTCCAGACAGGAAAAAGATTCGTTTCTCCCTGCTTATCTATAGTTCACCAACATAGCATAATTTGTTGATACTAGAAATTAAATAGGACTTACTAAGGGTAACACGCTTTGCATGGATAGCGCATAGCATTATGTCACGGCCCGAAAGAAGACCGATCCAACTCATCCGTGGAGGACCTCTTGTGCTCACTTGGATTTCCAACGAGCCTTCTTCCTGAAGTTTCCAAAGGCGGGCAAAACCATCAATAGGCTAGGTTCTAGAAGTCTCTAGCCTTATTTATGTCGGTAGATGGTAGTTGCTATTAATGTCGGTAGTTGAGGCGGTGCGATCTCATCCACCGGATAAAAAGTAGATCAACGGATGTAATCAGAAGGCCTCAAGTATAAGAAGCGGTGCCCTCCCCCTCATTTGGATCCATCCAACATTTCAATAATACAAAACTCCTTTCTTTCCAAAACTCCTCTCTCTAGAATCTTTCTCTCTCTACGATTCGGGTGTGTGAGCCAGTGTGTGATTGATCGAGCTAGGCTTGGCTTAGGTGATCCAAAAGAGCCTGAGTCGCCATGCGGTCCTAATCCCAATCGATCGGCCCATGACAATTGCATCTTAAAATCCTCTGCTACCTGCATAAAGAAAGAACATCATAAGTTATAGTAAAAGAGTGCAACCAACCACGTTAAGCCATAAAAAAATAAAAATAAAAATAAAAATCACAGACATTGCTGAATTTTTTCGTAGCATTTGAGTATCAAATGAAACAGCTTCTACTCACAGCACTGAGTTAA
Source organism: Eucalyptus marginata (assembly GCA_014182565.1). Taxonomy (NCBI): domain Eukaryota; kingdom Viridiplantae; phylum Streptophyta; class Magnoliopsida; order Myrtales; family Myrtaceae; genus Eucalyptus; species Eucalyptus marginata. The sequence goes on from CM024593.1 coordinate 11,278,778, forward strand.
AGTAAAACAAAGAGTCAAATGTAGTTAACACTCAAATGAAATTTACTCAATGGTCATGACTCTGAGTGAAGCATATAGAATAGCAAAAGGCACCGATACCTCATGAATAGCACATAGAGCTTCTACTGTCCAACGAGTGATAGCAGGGTTTATACTGTTACTAATTTCTCTTACCTGCAATCACACAAAAAAAATTCCATCAAGAATACCACCTGAAAGAATCAACATAACAGATGAATGCAAAGGTTTCAATGGCCACAACGCATTTAGATTTCAAGATTTTCTAGTAAGAGATGACTTGGCTAATCAATACATCTAACTCAAAAGCAACTGAATCTGAGGCACCGATGGAAATCATTCCCTGACTTACCACATAGGTCGAAAAGGAAACTTATATATTAAAAGCATTTGATATATTTAAAGATTGATGAACTAGCTGATTAAATGACATTATATCGTTGGTATTGCCAAGAATGCAGATATAAATATTTTCATCAGCTTGTTTCATTGCATTAGAGACATAAATGTGTCATCTGATCATTCTCCTCTAGAGATATGGACAAATATTAATTGCACAAATTCCACACTCAGTTCAGAAACGAAAAAAAGCAATAGTTCAATAAAAAATCCGAAGGCAAATCCATGTAAGAATATAAACGTTTTGCAGGTCCACTAAAGATCTGTCAAATAACAGGAATTAAATTTATTCAAATCACATACACCACATGGCGACCCCTGTGAAGATGGAATAGATGTGTTAAGTTTTCTACACTTCTGGAATCATTAAAGTTTGTCATCCGAAGTAAATAATGCACCACCTATTGCAGCAAATGACAGCCAAATGGTGAATTGGCATGCAGCACTAAAATAATCGCATGTAGTTGCAATCTGAAGCCATTAATCACAAAATAGATTCACCTATGTCCACAAACTAGAGCTACAATTTTCTCACATACACATTTACAAACAAGATATTAAGGGCCTGCATGGTAACGTTTTTATTTCTCCCGATTTCTGTTCTTTTGTTCCCCGGAACAAAAAAAGAACATAAATCTATTTGGTAACGCTAACTTATTTTTCTATTCCCCGGAATAGAAAAGTGGCTGGGGAATGGATTTGGAACAGAAACAAGAAAAAAAAAGTAACTTCTTGTTTTCGGGAACAATTTCTAGAAATAAGTTTTCTTTTTCTTTTGTTCTTCTTCCTTATTGTGGCCACCGCCGGTTGCTTGCCAACCGTCGGCCACCTCATGCCGCTTGCGACCATCGTCGGTAGGCAACCATCGGCGATTGCCGGAGACAGTTGCTGCCGCTCGTAGCCCACCGGCCACCTCCCACAGGCCATTGGCCGACGACCACCACCGTTTGTCGGCAGCTGCCGTCGCCAACCCGCCACACATGACTATCAACCGTCAGCATGCCGACCACCGTTGCCGCGACCGGATCGCGCCCCACGGCTCACCGGCCATCGCCCCCTCCCGTGGCCCGTGGGCTATGGGTGGCAATCCTGCGGCGGCGGCGGTGGTCGACGGTTGTGCGGTGGTCGTGCGACGATCGTGCGGCGATCATGCAGCGGTCGTGTGGCAGCGATCAACAGTCGGCGGTCCATGAGTAAGAAGAAAAATCAAATAAATATAAAAATTATAAATTTTTACCAAATGCATTTCTATTATTTTTCTATTCCAAGAATAGAAATTTTGTATAATTACCAAACACCTTATTTTACTCAGAAATTGTTCTCGGAGTAGAAATAGAAAAAAACTATATCTGAAAAGAAATAGTTCCCCGGAATAGAAACATTGCCATGCGCACCCTAAGTATACATTTTGCTCCAATTTTGACACTTAAGTGTACCTTTCCAAACTTTTGGCACTTAAGTGTCCATTCTTGCCAAGTTTTGGCACTTGGGGTGTATTTCTGCCTAATTACATGTAGCCGAACTTTAATTCCTTACACTTGTGCCCTTCTTTTCGGGATAATAGTATTAAAATATTATCAAATTGCAAAAGTTGAAATCTTTTCTAACTTAAGTGGTCGACAAAGAGTTGAACATTGTTGGCCCAAACACAATATTCAAAAGTATGATGACATCCACGACGATGACCATTGTGGAAAGACTTTGCTGGAAAGACTTCGGTAGACAATCTTTTTTAAATGCCAAATCTGATAATAATATCAGCCTTGTTTCAAGTTATATTTTGGCCCACATTTAGTGTCACCTCGTGGTTCATATCCAGTGATACAAATGTGGGGGAACCTTCCTCAGCTTATTAGCTGCATCTTTATGTGTGTGGTACGCCATCTCTGTCATTTTGTGCCTCCTTTCGTTCGCATTTGTTGACGGACAAGGACTCCCATTAACATGGTTTGGTAATTTGGTGGCATTAAAAGTCAAGCTTTAAGGGGTCCAATGTTATGTGACTGAGCATGTGCGTCGTCTCCTTTTCGACATACAAATGCTCCACGTGACTTTGTCTTCGTATGTGCATGAACACCGTGCATCTATCACTAGTCTTTTTCAGTCATTAAATTGTATAGATTTCATCGTTTCATATCTGCATTGTCTTATTAAATTCGGTGGGCTAGTCAATGAGCTCTATCCTAGGATCCGTTTCTACTGAGGCGAAGACTTTGAGTCTTGCCTATCATGTTCGTAGATGACTAATATTTTCCATCTACTGGATAAACATTGAAGAAGTTACTTGTATATAAATAAGTCGTATGTTATGAAACCTTAGTAACTCATTGATTTCTATTGGTGCTTTTGGTATGGATAGGAAATCAGTAAACACATTCTTTTTCCTAGCAATGTGTTTGGTTTCAAAGGAGTATATTGAAAACCATTCAACTTAGCGAAGTAGTTGAGAATGTAGAATTTGCTTCTGTTTGAACTTAGTCATTGGGGGAAAGATGCCATGTCTAGCTCCACTAGAAAGTGGTGGCCGATTAGATGGAATTCAAATTTTAATTTTAATTTTTTATATTTTAGAACATTTTAAATAAATTTAGTTTTAAATTTCATTTAATTCATTTTTATATTAATTATTTACCACGTAAGAGATAAAACGACGTCGTTTTTACATTTTCTTGCCATGTCGGTGTAAAAAACGATGCCGTTTTGCACTCACCTCGCCGGAAAATCGCCACGTCAGCAATTTTGCCGGATTTTGGCTGGATTTGCTTCTGTTTATTTTAGTTTTGTCAATGTGATTGTCGGCGGGTCTAGTGCTATGCGTGATTTGGCTAGTTCTTCGTTGTATGCTTTTTTGCTTTGAACTGCTCCTCTGTTCCTTCTCTCCTTTCTCCCCAACCATCAAGAGGTCGAGTTAAGCCAAAAGATTCATCTCGGAGTATGTTTGTTTTAGTTTTGTCAATGCGATTGCTAGCAGGTCTAGTGCGATGCGCAATTTGGCTAGTTCTTCACTGTATGCTTTTCTGCTTTGAATTGCTCCTCTGTTCCTTCTCTCCTTTCTCCCCAACCATCAAGAGGTCGAGTTAAGTCAAAAGATTCATCTCAGAGTATGTTTGTTTTAGTTTTGTCAATGCGATTGTCGGCAAGTCTAGTGCGATATGCGATTTGGCTAGTTCTTTACTGTATGCTTTTCTGCTTTGAACTGCACCTCTGTTCCTTCTCTCCTTTCTCCCCAACCATCAAGAGGTCGAGTTAAGCCAAAAGATTCATCTCGGAGTATGTTTGTTTTAGTTTTGTCAATGCGATTGCCGGCAAGTCTAGTGCGATGCGCGATTTGGCTAGTTCTTCGCTGTATGCTTTTCTGTTTTGAATTGCTCCTCTGTTACTTCTCTCCTTTCTCCCAACCATCAAGAGGTCAAGTTAAGCCAAAAGATTCATCTCGGAGTATGTTTGTTTTAGTTTTGTCAATGCAATTGCCAGCAGGTCTAGTGCGATGCGTGATTTGGCTAGTTCTTCGCCGTATGCTTTTCTACTTTGAACTGCTCCTCTGTTCCTTCTCTCCTTTCTCCCCAACCATTAAGAGGTTGAGTTAAGCCAAAAGATTCGTCTCGGAGTATGTTTGTTTTAGTTTTGTCAATGCGATTGCTGGCAGGTCTAGTGCGATGTGCGATTTGGCTAATTCTTCGCTGTATGCTTTTCTGTTTTGAATTGCTCCTCTGTTCCTTCTCTCTTTTCTCCCGACCATCAAGAGGTCAAGTTAAGCCAAAAGATTCATCTCGGAGTATGTTTGTTTTAGTTTTGTCAATGCAATTGCCAGCAGGTCTAGTGCGATGCGTGATTTGGCTAGTTAGAGGTTGAGTTAAGCCAAAAGATTCATCTCGGAGTATGTTTGTTTTAGTTTTTTCAATGCGATTGTCGGCAAGTCTAGTGCGATGCGCGATTTGGCTAGTTGTTCGCTGTATGCTTTTCTGCTTTGAACTGCTTTATGGGAGTGCAGAAAGAGGGCCAAAGGACTTTGAGCCATAGGAATTGGACAAAGCGTCCCTTTTCTCTATGTATTTTTACCGATTTACAATGTGAGTCTCGATTTCTCTCTTTGTATTAATTTTATGCATCTTTTTTTCTGGCAATCTTGTTTGCCTCCATCAATGGTGAAGAGTCGCAGCACGAGTACAAGGCCTAGGAGAATGCCAAGGAAAAGTGTCTTTCCAAGGAGTGAGTCTTGTTAATAGTAATGAATCCTGTTTTCATTCTGCCCAGCGATGCATTTCGGTTCATGTTGATTATGACAAAGTTCAATGCTAGTAGAATGATTGATATATTTCTTTCCTTGTCCCTTTAAGATCCAAAGGCATTGCGGCAGAAGTGACGCTTTAGATCTGGAACGGTCGCTCTCCGGGAAATTCAGCACTTCCAAAAGTCTTGGAACATTCGATCGAATAAGTACCTTGTGTCAGAATTGAGAAATTCTATGGCTCGAATCTTTAGTATTCTCTTATTTATTACCTGTGTTTACTATTTAGGCAAAATACCGTCACCCGTGGAATCCCGTGTGAATCAGCAAGGACCACCTTGCAAGGCTAAATACTCCTGGGTGACCCATAGCGAAGTAGTACCGTGAGGGAAGGGTGAAAAGAACCCCCATCGGGGAGTGAAATAGAACATGAAACCGTAAGCTCCCAAGCAGTGGGAGGAGACTACTAGGACTCTGACCGCGTGCCTGTTCCTTTCATTAGGACTGTGAGTATATGCTTTACCGAAAGCTTGATTGTTAACAAAGCTTAGTTACCGGGTATGAACATCCATGTGGTTGAGTGAAGTGAAACGAGGCTGTAATTGTTATTGTGCTTGTAGTGTAAGCGTACATTATATGCAAGTTCACTAGAATAGGAGTAGCCAAGGGTCAACACTTATCCATGCAGAAGAATCATTAAAAATATGTGATAATTAGTTACAGGAACTCTTATTAAGGTCTTAGGGTGCGGATGGCAGCGTTTCTATTCCGGAGAACTATTTCCTTTCAGAAATAGTTTTTTTCTATTTCTACTCTAGGAATAATTTTTGAATAAAATAAGGTGTTTGGTAATTAGACAAAATTTCTATTCTTGGAATAGAAAACTAATAGAAATGCATTTGGTAAAAATTTATAAATTTTTGTATTTATTTGATTTTTCTTCTTACTCACGGACCGCCGACCGCTGATCGCCGCTACACGACCGCCGCATGATCGTTGCACGATCGCCGCATGACCGTCGCACGATCATCGCACGACCACCGCACGACCGTCGGCCGTTGCCGATGATTGCCGCTACACGACCGCCGCACGATCGTTGCACGATCGCCGCATGACCGTCGCACGATCATCGCACATGACCACCGCACGACCGTCGACCCCATCGCGCCGCCGACCGCCGCTGATTGCCGCCCACAACCCACTGGCCACGAGAGGGGGCAATGGCCGGTGAGTTGTGGGCGGTGGTCCTACGGTGGCGGGCGCAGCGACGATTGACGGTCGTGCGGCGGTAGGTAGCAGTCGTGCGGCGGTTGGCGACGGCTAGGCTGCCAGCGGACGGTGGTGGTCATCGGCTGGTGGGCTGTGAGCGGTGGCCGGCGGGCTACGGGCGGCGGCAACCATCGCTGGTAATCGCCAACGGTCGCCTGCCGACGGTGGCTGTAAGCGGCAGGAGGTGGCCAAAGGTTGGCAAGCGGCCGGCGATGGCCGCAAGAAGGAAGAAGAACAAAAGAAAAATAGAAAAGACTTTGTTAACAATCAAGCTTTCGATAAAGCATATACTCACAGTCCTAGTGAAAGGAGCTCTTGGTATGATGAGGTTCCAAGACTTTTGGAAGCGCTGAATTTCTTGGAGAGCGATCGTTCCGAATCTAAAGCGTCGCTTCCGCCGCAATGCCTCTGGATCTTAAAGGGACAAGGAAAGAAATATATCAATTTTTCTGCTAGCATTGAACTTTGTCATAATCAACATGAACCGAGATGCATCGCTGGATAGAGTGAAACCAGGATTCATTACTATTAACAAGACTCACTCCTTGGAAAGGCACTTTTCCTCGGCATTCTCCTAGGCCTTGTACTTGTGTTGGGACTCTTCGCCATTGATGGAGGCAAACAAGATTGGCAGAAAAAAGATGCATAAAATTAATACAAAAAGAGAAATCGGGACTCACATTGTAAATTAGTAAAAATACATAAAGAAAAGGGATGAGTTGTCCAATTCATGTGGCTCAAAGTCCTTCGGCTCTCTTTCTGCACTCCCATAAAGTAGTTCAAAGTAGAAAAGCATACAGCAAACAACTAGTCAAATTGTGCATCGCACTAGACTTGCCGGCAATCGCATTGACAAAACTAAAACAAACATACTCCGAGATGAATCTTTTGGCTTAACTCGACCTCTTGATGGTTGGGGAGAAAGGAGAGAATGAATAGAGGAGCAATTCAAAGCAGGAAAGCATATAGCGAAGAACTAGCCAAATCGCGTCTCGCACTAGACCTGCTGGCAATCGCATTGACAAAACTAAAACAAACATACTCAGAGATGTATCTTTTGGCTTAACTCGACCTCTTGATGGTTGGGGAGAAAGGAGAGAAGGAATAGAGGAGTAGTTCAAAGCAGAAAAGTATGGTTCAATTTAAAAGCTTACAGGTTTGTTTTCAGTAATTTATCCATCAAGGCCTCTTTGATGAAATGATTGCGACCAATTCGAGTCTTTTAGTTCTCCTAGGGTTGGTTTTGTTCACAATCACAGGATATTTACATTTCTTTATGTAATATTTTTGACAATTAGTTAATTAAATTTCAATCAACTAATGCGACAGATGGAATTTGCCTTTCACAGTTGTACCGACTGCACTTGCAACGGCCATGGATGTGAATCTCAGCAACGAATCCCTTGCCTTCATCTCTGTTACATTTGCAACGATGGTGAGTTGTTATATTTGCATGTTAAAGATGCTTGCCCATGCTTTCTTTGTTTGCTTTTGGCTCTATGTTTCATCGGCTCATTCATAGTTCTAGTTATCATCTCTTGCAAATTGGTCAACTTCAACTCTCTGTTTTTTTTTTTTTTTTTTTTTTTTTTTTTTTTTTTTTGCAGTGTAAATCAGCAGCTCCTATATTTCTTCTATTGTTTGCTTTTGCTTTCAGGTGAATTTTCTTCTTAACCTTTACCGCATCAAAATTTCTGCAACTTTTCTGTAATTTTGCTAAGATGTCGTCGGACTAGCATTACCATCCTGCTTCAAAGAGTCATTATGATTTATATGACCATAATCGTGTCTCACAGTCCTTTAAGATTCCCAATTATATTGGAGTTTCGTGTTTGAGAATGGATGTTTGGTATGTGTTCTCTGTTTTCGTAATCATCTAGTTGAATGTTTGTTTCGATCTAGTAAAATTTCATGGTTGTACGTGTATACCGAACGGTCATATTATTCTACTGGCTCTCTTTTCATCCTTCAATATCTGTTGGGAGTGGGATGGAAACCTCTATACTTAAGGGCTAATTTTATGTTTTTGACCAAGTTGTCTTGGATGGCGACGTCCCCACAGAGTCATGATATCTACTGTTTGCTAGGTTGTGCAGTGATGGCTGATTTAATCCTGCTCCTCCATATTATAACAAAGAAGGATCAATTTCTTTGCATAGAATGGCAGAGTTTCATTATATTTGCATCTGCTCATACCATTCCAAATCCCTCTCCTTTGTCCTTTATTCATCTCCTAGCGAAATCTCATTCTTTCCCTGTTCTATCTTAATGTTTTGTTTAAAGGTTGGAGTCTCCCAGCGTTAAACTCTTGGGTATAATGATTGTCATCTCTGTTGGAATCTTATTAACAGGTATGTAATGGATTTTTAATTTGTTTGTTCTATTTATTTATGGATTATGCCTTGCCAGTATTTTACGTTAGAAGCCCGGATGCAGTAATCTTTTTAAGTTACTGCAGGAATGTACTAAAATTTATGAGTCAAGATGTCTTGGCCTTAATAATTTTTTCTGTAATTTTCTCTGGGCTTTCTTGATTTTTCCTTTTTTGCCTTGGCTTTTTTTTTATTTTCTGCTTCTCAGTTGCAAAGGAGACTGCATTTGAATTCTGGGGGTTTATTTTTGTCATGCTTGCTGCTGTTATGTCTGAATGAACCCTTACCCCACATAAATTTTTCGGTCTGCAGATACTTTTAGATTTCAAGATGATATATATATACTCACACTAACGGTTCCATCGCCTGCTCTCCCTTTAAAAAGAGCTCCCCAACCGGGAATGTCATCTGTTATGCTTCTTGTCATCCACAAAACTATCAGCATCTGTAAAATTTTTTAGTTTTATTCATTAATAATGCTATCAACCGTATAAACTAGAGAAATTATTAAAAAAATTGAGTGATTAACGCACCGAGAAGACGGCCAGCACCATCTTTTCAGCAAATGCCATTGGACCTACACACACATTTTTGCACAAATTATACCTGAATCACCTCCTTCATTAACATAGAAAAAATTCCAAGAAGATGTCCATGAAATGAGAGGAAGGAAGGTGAGCTTTGGGGGGTCATTTTACCTAGCAATTCAAGCTTCCTCTTGAGATGGGCCTTGTCCAAGTAAGCAGACAGAGCCCTTCCTGAGCCCCTGGAACAATACAGCAAGCAGAGAATCCCCCACAAGGCCACGAAGATCAGCAAGGCCAGGGGGAACCCAAAGAAGAACCATGTGTTGAAGCTGATGGGCTCGGCCTCAGGGAAGTAGCTCTTCCACATCCCCACCAGGATCAGGTTGACGCCCGTCCCGGTGAGGGTGCTCATCCCACCCACGGCGGCCGAGTATATCACCCGCAGCACCACCGCCTTGCAGAACTTGCGCGCCACCTCAGGCTGGGCGGGGAAATGGAAGGCGCTGGAGGATCCCTGTAGCGACGGGCATCATCATCACCACTGCCGCCGCCACGTTGTGCATCCACATGCTCACAAACGCCGTGGTGGCGCATATCCCGAGGAGCAACAGAGGCGGGTTCAGTGGCTCTCCGCAGAAGAGTAATGTTACCTGCCCAGTCACATTTGCTAATTAATAGGGGTATGAAAAAGAACCCGCCCGCATTGAAATCTGAACTAAATCGAATAGACCCAAACAAAGAATTTTAGATCTTTTCTTGCCTCGGGTTTCCTTTCAATTCAGTTTGTAAGTAAAACAATAGATTTCCCAATGGTCCGGTTCGTTTGCGGGTCATCAACCCGAACTGATCCCAAAAACATTATCAAACTTGTCTAGAAATCGAAATAATTAGAGTAAAAAGTATCTACTAAACATTGAACACATTCATGAATACTAGAAAATGAAACTTGTCACTTGATAACCTGACTCAACCATTTTATGGTCCCAGTTCCTATGCGAGTAGGGACTTGGGTGAAATTATCGGTAAAGACTCAAACCAAACTGGTTCATTGCCATCCTACTAATTATAGAGTTATAATTTAAAAAGGATAACTAAATTCTTTGTATACAATTCATATGGTGTTTTTTTTTTTTTTTTTTTTTTTTTTGGGTCAATCAATGCATATAATGGTTGAATACTGTCTTTCAATCCGCATCACAATGTCAAGTGCTTACATGTGTTATTATGGAGAACCTCCTATAAGTTAAAGGCATGATTGAGATAATGTTAGTGACGATTAAACCACATCATAGATAATTTTTCATATTTTTGAAATTTTTAGATAATATTTTCATATTTTGGCTATAATGTACATCATTGCAAATTAGATATAGTTGTAGCTCCATTTGGAGCGTATGCGGAAATATATTGTTTTACACTACAAGATGTCTGCTGTCATCGCCACAATGTACGTCGTGGTGGCGCATATCCCGATGAGCAACGGAATATCTATTTATATACTTTAGAAAAATAATTTAAGAATATATATAAATGTTAACATTATCTCAATCATGCCTTTGACTTATAGGAGGTAGATTGCATTCTACCACACATAAATGTTAAAAGATCAACCTCTTATTTGACGAACAAAAATAACTAGCAATCATCATCACAAAAAACAATCGTATATGATCAATGTCGTGATCTTCATGGACCCAAAGCCTTCGACACTTTATCGCGAACATAATAACGCACTCTATTGTGTGTGCTTGAAAAATGTCGTGTTCTTGCTGTCCAACGATCCAAGACTCCTCATGCCGATCGAACCGCTGTGATGCAAATTATTACATGTGTAATTTCCGCAGCAGTACGTGGGAGGTGCGTGGAAGGAGCCTCCGCAAGTGCCTTTTTGACTTAGACTTGCTTTTCCATTAATAAAGAAAATAGAAATGAGAAACAACAAGCATGCATCTAATTGGTAATCATATTCTCCACTAACTAAATTAATAAAAATGGCAGAAAGTCACAAAAAATCTCAAAATTTGCCAATTGTAAAAAACTTTTTTGTGACATTAAAAATCTTAAACTTATATCCATGTGACATATTTACTCCAAAATTTTTAAATATGTCACACGAATACAAATTTAAGGTAAACGTGTCACATAGATACAAGTTTAGAGTTTTTTGTGCCACAAAAAAAAGTTTGGGATGAATGTGTTACAATTGACAAAGTTAAATATTTGTTGTGACTAAATCATATTCTCTTTATATGGATCACAATCCCATATATAATAATGATGATTAGTTGTGAAGAATAAACTTATTTTATTAGAATGTAGAGTCATCTCGTTACGCTATTTAAGGTTGACTACAAATTAAATCCACTTGTTTAAGTAGATAATACCTCTCAAGTGAGTTAATTCAGGAGTGTGACACATGTTTTCTATAAATGTTCAACCATGTTTTGAGTAATTTAGGAGCATGACACATGTTTTCTATAAAAGTTAAACCATATTTTGAGTGAGAGAGAATATCTAAGTACTAATTCAATTTTTACTTGCATCTTTGACCTAGTTTCATCAGCCAAACACTGATGCTCATGTAGATTGTAATAATCATGATAAATACATTTGTATCTCTAATATCAATATTTTTTAAGATGTATTTGGTTTAACATTTTGAATGTCTCAACGGAATTTTAGGATTTTGGTATCTCCGAAGGACTTTGGGGTGAAAGCTACTGGAAAAACCGGAAGTCTAAGATTAGTAGGACCGGTAGTTGAAAACTCGTTGATCTTATTTAGTTGTCATGGATCCTCTTTTCAGCGACTTTTCTTGGACCCAATCTGCAAGCAAGCAAACCACTCTTTTCGAATCCCCACCTCTCGGGGGTTGGGGTTGTAATTGTACTTTTCTTCGAGAGTAAACGGAATAGAAATAGAGTAGAACCCAAACAAAAAAAAAAAAAAAAAATTCTGCAAGCAAGCACAAGATTTGCGTAACCAGTCCGTGGCGCGTGAGTACTGAGTGAAAAGAGAGAGACGTCCAGGTCATGAGCACAAGAAAAGATGAGCAGTTGGTGGTAGGGTAAGGATGAAAGAAAAGATAAAAAAGAGTGGCTCCATAAGAATTAATTAGATAAAAATAATTTGGTTTTACAATGGGACTCCCTTTACATTAATAAAGAGAAATAATTAAATCGAAAACAATGTACTAGGTCTATAAAGTGATTCCTGTTCAAATAAAGTTGCAAAACCAGAAAGAAAATTCAAAATTTCTCTTAATACTTCCTTTATTTCTTAAAGATAAATAATATTATAAATATATTTCTGAAAGTAATATTTTTTTTATCACTTATAAAATGGATGAGCTAAAAATATCTTCATCATTTACAATAATATTTCCATATAAATTGTTATTGATAATGAAAAATTTAGTCTCCTTCCAGAACTTTCCAAGGGCGGGCAAAACCGTCATTGAGCCATATTCTAGAAGTCTCTAGTTTTATTTATGTAGTTGTCATTAATGTCGGTAGTTGAGGCGGTGCGATCTCGTTCGCTGGATAAGATCTAGATCAACGGATGTAATTAGAGAGCCTCGAGTATAAGAAGGGGTGCTCTCCCCTTATTTGTATCCATCCAACATTTTAGTTAAATCAAAGTTCCTTTCTTTCCAGAGCTCATCTCTCTGAGTGCCAATTGTTCGAGAGAATGTCGAGCCAAGATGTTGTTATGGGTGGAGAGGCCGTGCAAGTCAAGGAGACCCGCAGCGGCTGCGTTTGATGAGAAGATGCAATTAACACCAAAATGAAATTTGCTCAATGGTCATGACTTTGAGTGAAGCATATAGAATAGCAAAAGGCACCGATACCTCCTGAATAGCACATAGAGCTTCTAGTGTCCAACGAGTGATAGCAGGGTTTATATTGTTGCTAATTTCTCTTACCTGCAATCACACAAAAAAAAAATCCGTTAGGAATACCATCCGAAAGAATCAACATAACGGATGCATGCAAAGATTCCAATGGCCACAATGCATTTAGATTTCAAGATTTTCTAGTAAGAGATGACTTGGCTAATCAATACATCTAACTGAATCTGAGGCATCGATGGAAATCATTCCCTGACTTACCACATAGGTTGAAAAGGAAATTTATGTATTAAAAGCATTTGATATATTTAAAGATTGATGAAGTAGCTGATTAAATACATTATATCATTGGTATTGCCAAGAATGCATATATAAATATCTTTCGTCAGCTTGTTTTACCGCATTAGACACATAAATGTGTCATTTGACCTTTTTAATTATTTGGGTAGATATTATTGTTTCAATATTAGATCCTATCAAATTCTCATAGGCCATATTTTACCAATCACATTTTTTGTTATATAGCCAAGTGAACATCATAAATTGTGCAATATTGAATTTAAGGCTTCATTTATTTCGCGAAAAATAACTAATTTGAAAAAAAAAAAAATTCAAAAAAATAGTTGCATGTCTTACTTGAAATAATTAGTTGATGAATTTTTTTTATTATCAATAATAAATTTATATCTAATCATTTTTGTGGACAATGAAAATATTTTCCCAATCATTCATTATTAAAAAAAACTTCTAAACCATTTGTTTTCTGTAAAACAAATGAATTCGTTAAGAATGATAATGTAAATTGTCATATATGCACCGTGCGTGCAATTCACATATAAGTTACTTATAGACGAATATATATTTTGTAATTTGTAAAAGTCTTCGAGCAACAATTTTTTTATTGATTAAATTAATTCCTTTGCGTACAACGTGATTTAGGAACGGATTTATTCTTCACAAATATTTTCCTATTACAAACTTACAGTTGTAGGTTCATTCCTTCGAACTCTGCATTTCGGAAGAATTAATACTTTACGCCCAGTGATTTTTGTGGATTTCCCAACTTGCCATCGGAACGTGTTGTTCAATCTTCTAACGTAAGCTTACATGAAGAGTGCGTTTGATTGGACTTTTGGGAAAAACCTTTGGAAAAATATAAAAGACTTTAAGTTAGAGGGGTTTTCCAAAATATAAATTGTATTTATTAAATTGTAATTTAAAAGTCTATTATAAAGTACTTTTGAGCAAAATAGTATTTGGAAAGATTATATTTATAAATGACATTTTGTGATTACAAAAAAAAAAAAAAAATCGTCAAAGGAAAAATAAAAAAGTTGGCTGATGAGGGCAGGCGGTTGTCGGTGTTCTTCGGCAGCTCTGGTGAGGGTCACTTGGGGTCGGGTGACCCTTGGCAGCCCTTTATGAAGGTCGCGTGACCTCGTTGCAACCCAAATTTGAGTCATGCCTGAGGTCGCACGACCTAGATATTTGAGTTGTGCAACCTCCGACAACCCAAATCTAGGTCGTGCTTGAGGTCTCGCGACCTCGATGAGGGCCGCTTGGTTGTGCAACCTCAGGTGGCCCTTCACGAGGGTTGCACGACCCAAAGTTGGATCGCGGTGACATGACTCATGGTTGTCACCGGGGTCGCGCGACTGGCCGATGACGGTTGCTGGGGTAGCGGTGACCTCATCAGCCTCTCTCGAGCCCATCTTCGACCAGCCACACGAATGGAGAAGAAGATGAACAGAATCCCGTGGGGGCTTCCGAAAATGTTGAAAGCTCAAGACAGCCTAGGATCTACCTTGAGCTTTCGGCCTTTTAAAGACTAACATTCCCTAAATGTGGATTTCAAAAATTTTACCAAACACCTAATATTTAACCAATTGGCTTTTGGACACTCAAAACTCCTTGCCAAAGTAGATCCCAAACGCACCCAAAGCCCTAAGGTGATTTTGCAAAATATTTCCCATCATAATGAGAAATTACGAAAACAAATCGTATAATATGCAATGACTTTTAATGGATTGCAATTTTAAATCAAGGGTCCGTTCATTTCGCGGAAAATGACTTCCGGGAAAATGTTTTCCGGATTTTCCGGTGTTCGTTTCACGGAAAATGTTTTCCATCATTGGAAAAAACAACCTTTAAAGTGAGGAAAACGTTTTCCACTTTTGAAAAGTGGAAAACGTTTTCCATGACTTCTTCCCTCTTACTTCTTTTTATTAATACATTTTCATTTTATTTTTATGCTTTCTTTTTTTTTTCTTTTTTTTTTAAATCGAATTTTTAATTTCTTTTCTTTTCATTTTTTCTTTTCTTTCCTATTCATCTTCTTCTTTGGCCCGACCGGCCACGGCGGGCGTCGGCGATCGGCAGCGGCCGGCGGCGGCCGCAAGTCGGCGGCCGACGACCTCGCCGGCCTTGCCCCAGCCGGCGAGGCTCCCGCCTAGCCCGATCCGGCGGCCGAGATCGCCTCGCCCGGATCGGGCGGCGGAGCTCGCCGCTCGGCGGAGCTCGCAATCTCGCCGATCCAGGCGGGCCGGGCGGGGCTCGAGCCTCGCCCAGCTCGCCGCGAGCTTCGCCGGGCTCGCGCGAGCCGCGAGCTCGCCGGATCTGGCGGCGGAGCTCGGGCTCGCCCGGATCGGGAGCCCGAGCTCCGCCGCCCATCCGGCGAGCTCGCGGCTCGCCCGAGCCCGGCTTCCGCGGCGAGCTCGGGCGGCTCGGCCGAGCCTCGAGCTCGCGGATCTGGCCACCAGTGCCGGCCATCGTCAAGCGGGAAGGAGGCGGCGGCGGCGGAAGGAGGAGGAAGGAGGCGGCGGCGGAGGAAGGAAGAGGAGGAGGAAGGAGGAAGGAGAAGAAAAAAAAAAAAAAAAAAAAAGAAAGAAAAATAAAAAAAAAAGAAAAAGAAAAAGAATAAAAATAAAAATAAAAATTTCGATTTTATAAAAATATAAATAATTAAAAATTCATTTCTTGAAAAAATATAAAAAAATAAGATTATTTTTTTGGTCAATTAAAAATATTAAAATTCAAATTTTGATAATTTTTCTCAAACAATTAAATGAGCTAACGAACGGTGGAAAATATTTTCCACTCAAATTTTAGGTTTTGGCCGAACATCAAAAATAAAGTCATTTTCCTGGAAAATGACTTCCAAAAAATATTTTCCGGAAATGTGATATTTTCCGCGAAACGAACGGACCTCAAGTATAATTTGATTATAACTTATTATGTTAAGTGTAATGGTTTACTTGATTCAATTATCAAGTAAAGTGAATGGTGAAAAGAGAAAAAGAAGATACGTGCCATTTAAAATATACTTATTTACAGTTTACGCAGCCTTTCCTGCAATATTTAGATTTGCTTAATGTAAATTCACGATGGATTGGATAGCCGAAAATTTGAAAAAACATGTCTTTATGTATATTGTACGCAATGTCGTGTCGTCCCAGTCCCATGCGATTTAACATTATAAGAAGGTAATTACAAAAGCTTGAAAAGATTTGAACGAAAAGGGATTTTGTCTTTCAGTTGTTGAAGTTGATAAAGACGATGCAATAAACTAAATGGTAGTCCTCCCTATCCCAAGTTGTTTCATTCAATTGGATCCTCCATATATAAAAGCTATTTCCTTCATACAAGTGTAAACACAACAGCTCTAGAAAAAGGAAAAGATAATGTTACGAACGAGAGGATACATGAGATTTATGTCACATATAGACAGCTAGATTCTTTAACGACGGTAATTAGTTTTCGGGTTCAAATTGATCAGCACGAATTCCTCGCGCTCTTTGAAGATGTCATGCTTCATTATCTGTGCTCTTTTTGGAAAAGCTCTAGTCATACGACAAGACCAATTGCACCATGCATCTACTTCTTCATTTTACCTTCTCAGACAAACACAATGATTCGATCGGTTAATCAATAGTCATGGCCAACAACTCCAAAGGACAAAAGGAAAATGGACTTGCTAATAGGATCAAAAAAATGTGCCGATACAAGTTTTGTGCCGATGTTACTATAAAGGACAAAGCAAAGTGCAAGGGAATACCATAGGGTAAAAATGTGAAGTGCATAGTGAGAATTTCTCAATGCCATAAAGGAAGAAGAAAAATAACACAAATCACAGTTCAAGAGCTATTTTGACTTCTCTCCGGCCATTGTGGTACTTGTCTCCGTTTTTTTTTTTTTTTAGGTGTATTTCTTCATGATATTAATTTAATTTGAAAAAAATAATGAATAATATTATAAATATAGAATTTTTGGTAGCAAAAAAATAGTTTATTATGGATATATTAGTTTGGGAATTTTTGCAATTAAAAATTAATTTGGGATAAATCTGTTATAAATATATCACTTCACACTTTTTCATGATATCGATCCAACAAATTAAAGAGAAAATCAACGGTGATATAGACGCTCTCCACTCAATTGGGTAAACATATTTTCCATAAACTAATTTCGATTAAAATATAAATAGGGATAATGCCTTAGTCTCTTTTGAGGCTGCATGTGTATGGTCGGTCGCCATCCCATCCCATTCGTAATAATATCATGAGAGCAATAAAAATTGGATCCACTTCTTAATTCGCACTGCCCGACCGAGTCCAAGTAAGATTTTTCAATCGTAAATGTTGCTAGAAGCAATGCATCTCCCCAGTCATAAAAACCCTCCTCAACCCAAAATTGCACCGCCCGACTAAAGAAAATAAAAATAAAAATTGCATGGCGCTCTCGCCATCCAACGGCCCCAGACTCGTATTGCCGATCGAATGGCTACTACATGTGCCGCGCGGAAAAGCGCAAAATAATTGAGCGCTGATGAGCTTGCCCCTAGTTGGTAATCACACTCTACTAACTAATTCAATGAAAATATTATGTTCTCTCTTTTCTGCTGGATGGCAATGTTCGATCGCATTTGTTATAATATCACGAAGACCCTTGCTGGATGATGATGGCATGTTGTGTTGATTGATTGAATTAATTAAATTAAATTAATTCCTTTTTTTGGTCTAGACTCTGATGTCGACAAAATTATCAAAAAAAAAGAAGAAGAAGAAAACATAAAACAAAGCACCCTCAAATTTAAATATTAAAATCAAACCAAATCTTCCTGGCTCCTACTACCCCCACTAAAGAAAGAGAGGAGCACTCCCGAAACCTTTGGTCTTTTCCAATCCCCCATTTCCAGAGTTTATAGGACCTCACTAGGTCACGGATTGAGGGAGAAAGGTAAACAGAAAAACAAAATAAATTTTACATGAAAAACGCGTCAGATATTAATGACTTTCTTAATAAACACGTTACGCTATTCGTATCATTATAATATTTATAGGATTAATGTTTTCTTATAATTATTTAGGAAGATACGATGATGGGAAAGGGTAAAGAGGAAAAAGTAAAAGACAACACCAAAACGTGTTGACTTATCAATGACCTTTCTAACAAGTGCCGAGGTGATCCACATTATGATGATGTTAGAACCTAAAACGAAAATTCCCAATTATCACTAAAAGTTTAAAAAGTTCCCTCGCTAAAATGACATTTAGGTAATCAATGATGTTTTTGAATTATTTGGGTAAATGTTTTTATCTAACTATCAGATAATTATGCTATTGTAAATCACATTTTTTTTATTAAATGTAATAAATTTACCCAACCATTATGAATAGAAGGACAACAAATGATTGAAGGAAACTGTGTAAAGCTTGTGCTGTGATGAACTGCTTACTAAGCAAACGGGTTAATCACACAGGTTATTTTTCATTTATCTCTACTGGCCAACTTTATCTCCTTCCATATATAGTTATTGATAACATATTTTGTGAGGTAACAAATAATTTTCAGGTTGTCTTTTCCAAGCATGCCAAAGCGAAGATATTGGTAGCACATTGGGCACACTTCATAAACAACACTGACATTTACTTGAAATCTCTCCTATATTCCAATCTATGTAGCACAAACACAGACATGCGACACGCAACACGACACGACACGACACGCCGATATGTCTTTTCTCAAAAAATAGAGAATTTTAACACGTTCCGACACGTTATATATTAAATATATTTTTATATATAAATGCAAAAATAAATAATAAAAAGAGCATAGAATTAATTTATACTAAAAATATTAATTTAACATTTGTTAATATCATTCATTGTTTTAATTTGATAGATATTGAATAAGAAATTCAAAAATTGCAAACACAAAAAAGTAAATTTGAAGGAACATGTCATGTTTTCTTACACTTGTCGGAAATTAGTGAATTTTTAATAGTCCCAGAAAAAGTTCAAAGTTCATGATATAGACTGACTTAGAGCTCTTCTACAAAACAAAGTTCGAGAAAAATAAAAATTTAGGACAAGAACTCCAAAGGAAAAGGAAATAACTAAATTCGCCATGGAAAATGTAAGAGATAACTCACAAGCTAATGACATAGATAAAAAAAAGATAACTCATAGGCGACGCCTGCGAGAGGCGGAAAGAAGCAAAAACATAAAAATAAAAAAAATCACAACTTTAAGTTTGCGGGGGTGGCGAAGCGACGCTGGTGAGAAGAGGGGCGTTCCATCATCACTCACAGGAATGTCAAAACTTATAGGTGAAAAACTTGAAAGTTGAGAATTTTCTTTTTTCCCCTTTATTTTTGTTATTTTCATTATTTTTCATATATTTATATTTTGACCTCTCAAGTATTGAAATTTTTTAAAATTGACCCCGTGCGTGTCAAAATCGCGTGTCGGAATTTTGGACTCGCGTGTCAGGAAGACTTGACCACGTGTCGGATTTCTCGACACTCGTTGACCACGTGTCGGAGCGTGTCGGAGCGTGTCAGAGCGTATCGGACACGTGTCGGAGTGTCGGACACAATACTAATGCTTCCGGAGAGTGTCGGTGCTTCTTAGATTCCAATGTCCTCCACTCCTCTTCAAAGCACAACAATTGTTCTAGCATACTTGAGATCAAGTACTCCATGGTGCCGGGTTTTAACGTGACTGGAGCTGCAATCAACAATGGGACCAGCACTAGGAATAAGTATTCTGGTCACACCCGGGTCAACCATGGGAAGTATGCTGTCAGAGCGATGTGAGAGCCCACATTGGACCAAGCAACCTCATCTGGACTTATATATATACTACTGCTGGTGCTGGTGTTGGCTTCAGGACGTATGACTAGGACATGGTTTCGCAGCTTCAGGAAATCTTCGATGCTGATAGGGATTCACCAAATGCTGTTCCTGCGGGAGAGTCCGAGAAAGGACACTCGTTTTCAAGCTGACTAGTGCCTGCACACGTGGCACGGACTGGCTGCAGTTAACCGAAAGGGGCACAACGACAATTGAATGAGTCTTCCAATGCGAAGGGTACGGCCAATAGAGTTGCGCTGCCTCTTGAGACGAGGACATTGGTTGAACTTAATTTCACCAGAATGATTCATTTGTAGATAACCAATGCAATAAAGCATTTCTTTCTACTGTTTAATCTCAAACTGAAACTATTGATATCTCCTTCTCGACGATTACAATAATTAAAAAAAAAAAGAACCAGCTCCATTGCTTTTGTGTACATTATCTTAGACACAGCATTGCTGAAGCCACACCGGAATCATCAACATGAGATGAAAGTGGGTAGAACTCATTAAGAACATAAAGTTGACATTAGCTGAATATGAAATGCTGGAAGAAAAGCATGAATTTGCAGAAAAATCACAGGGAAAAAATTTACTCGAGGACACAAAATTTGGTACTAAACAAAAATTCAGGAGATGACACAAATGATCCATTAACTATGACTAAATGTTAACTTTAATTTAATGTACAATACCGTCCCTTAATTTTTAATTTGTTTAATATAGTCCCTGAAAATTCCGTACATGTTTAATCTTGTCCCTAAATCATATGAAAATGTTCAATGACGTCTTGAGTTTGAACTGATGGAAGGACGACATTGCATCTTTTCATATAGTTTAGGCACTAAATTGAATACATACCAAAATTTGAGAAACTGCATTGAATAAATTAAAAATTGAGGAATGACAATGGACATTAAAGTTAAGTTCATAGAACATTTGAGTCAGGTTCTCAAAATTCGGGGAGGAGCTTGATTTGGTAGGCCTTATGGTCCAGATCTTCTGCCTTCTCAGCGTGCACCGTTCACTTTCAGTGTTCAGCCGTTCGCTTCTCGTTTTGAGAGGGGAGCCGGAAGCGATGGATTCAGGCATAGCTCCGGGGAAACGCCCTTCGAAAACCCTTTTATAGAGCGTTCAAACAACAGCAAGAGAAGGAAGGCGAAAGAGAGATGCATAGCTTGAACGTTTTGGTGAGAGCCAAGCGTTCGCTTCCCAAGCTTGGCGCTTTCCCTCACCGGAGAAGTTTCTCTGCTCAGCCCCATTACGCCAGCTACGACGACGTCCAAGACCAGGTCTCTCTCTCTCTCTCTCTCTCTCTATGAGTTTCAGTGTGTTGTTCGATGGTGTCAAGTCGCCGCGTCTACTTTGGGGATAGCAAAAGGCGGGTTCGCTTAGATTGGGAGCTTACATTTCGATTTCTGTATGTTTTTGGCGTCAGGTTTTGGTGGATGGAAGAGCCAACTCAAGAACTACGATACTCAACCGGTCATCTGCTCTTAATTCCCTCACCACCTCAATGGTTCGGTTCTTCCTCTCTCTCCAGCTCGACATAATTCCTCACGGACCCCAATCAGAACGAAAAGCCATTTCATTTTTCGGCGTTTCTTGGTACCCGATTCGGTTATCTTTTCTAGAATAATTAAAGCTTGAAATTTTATGCTGACATTTTCTACAGGTGGCCAGGCTAAAGAGGCTCTATGAATCGTGGAAAGAGAATCCAAACATCGGGTTCGTGCTGATGAAGATATCGCCATTACATGCCCTCGTACAAGAGCTGGTAGTTTCAAAAAGATTCTGGTTTTGTTTTGTCTGGAGTCTATACAGAAGGAGAAATGGACTCACATTTCAGGCATTCCTTTTATTATTGTCAGGGTTCACAATCTTTGAATTAACATCAACTTTTTTTTCTGATCTGAAGGGTAGTGGCAAAGCTTTCTGCTCAGGTGGAGATGTCGTTACCCTTTATCATATGCTCGCTGAAGGTCGGTTGGTGGTGAATCCTTTAATTTATTTGGCTTTCTATTCTAAACATTTTTTTTCTCCAATAGTTTTTATGTTCTTTTTCTTTGCTATTTATTCAATTAGTTATTAGAAGTAGAGGATTGGTTCAAGGGCAAGAATATCATATAGGTGACAATGTTGGGTGTTAAATATCGACATGTGAAGGTAATTTTTATAACTGGAGATGATGTGCAATGGTGGATTTGTGGCTGTACAAGAAACGTTGGATTAGGAACTAGTGTGTTTGAGTGGAACTGAATATTGAATCAGGTGGGATATGATAGATAAATTAAGGTGGAAGGTGTGAAATAATGGCCCTCAAGTGCTCTCCAAAGAACATGCAACTTTGCTATCAATATGCTTTTATTCCCTTGATTATGATCTTTTGGTTCTTTTACTTTTCTTTCCTAATTGTTGTTTCTAATCAAATAATCAACATATATGCAGGGAACATTGAGGAGTGCAATTTTTTTTTTTTTTTTGATACTTTATATAAGTTCGTTTACCTGCAAGGGATATATTTGGAACCACATGTAAGTACCTCCTTTTAAAGTTTATAAACTTTTAGCTCTTTCGAGATGTAGAATCAGTCTACTGTGTAATGGATATTTCAGGGCTTAGATTTTCCTCTAAATTTCTCTTGGTATGTGTAATGACCTCTTGACATAATATATTATTGGCCAGGCATCATAGAGTATTATTTCTCTTGGCTAGATGAGAAACAGAACTTTCACCCTAGATTCCTATGATTCTGATAAATTATATAGTTGTTACTATAAAAATCTCATTTTATGGTTTTTGAATTGATACTTCAAGTTTTGTGAATAAGTGGTTGAAGTATGCTTAAGAGTTAGTTTTCTTGTCATGGATAGACGACTTTAATCTCACATCTTGTGGTATTTCTGGATTTTAGTGATATGGAGATTGTTAATATCCCTGCAAACTACAAACTATGTACACATGCTAATATAGGTTACTCTTGCATTATGGATCACTAAAATTGACAATCTGAGAAATAATCAGTTCTCTATACAATTAGAAAAAAATTAAACAAACTTTTGAAATCTTGGAAATAACTTGGACAAATGATTATGGTAACATTAAATTAAATGTTGCTCTAAACTTTTAATCACGCAACAAAAACTAGCAAAAGAAACTTTCTGTGTTACAAAGTGAGTGATGGTGGATGAATCCTTGGAGCTCTATCACGATCCAAATTATTGAAATTATTGAACCTACTAGTTGGATATTGTGCTTCTTGGCATGTGACCTACTCCATTCCGCTTTGGCACCATTTTCTGTAGAAATGTTGAAGACCATCCATCCAATGCATTGCGCTAAAC
Organism: Eucalyptus marginata; assembly: GCA_014182565.1. Classification (NCBI taxonomy): domain Eukaryota; kingdom Viridiplantae; phylum Streptophyta; class Magnoliopsida; order Myrtales; family Myrtaceae; genus Eucalyptus; species Eucalyptus marginata. The sequence goes on from CM024593.1 coordinate 11,301,919, forward strand.
TGAAGCCTCTGTTTGCGAAGTATACTTTATTATTGAAACCATGAAGAGATCATATAGTTGTTTTGTCCTTGTGTTTATAACGAAAAGCTCATATAGTTTCCACAGTATTTTCTTTGCACGGTTTAGTACTCTTCCTCTTTGAATACCAAGTTGTCAATAACTAGGGTTAGGATATTGTCTTAGAATGTGGCCTTCTTCTTCCGGGGGAATACCTGGCTCTCACAGGGGATAAGCTTAATGGCATTAAAATGGTTGCCTGCCGCTTGGCTACTCACTATTCACTAAATGTGGTTTGTTTTCAATGCACCTTTGACCGCTGCTTCAGTGTTTTTACACTTCATACCTTGATAATCTCTTTTGAGTTAATGTGGTTTGTTTTCAATGCACCTTTGACCGCTGCTTCAGTGTTTTTACACTTCATACCTTGATAATCTCTTTTGAGTTATGGCTAATGATCTTGACAGAGATTGGCTTTGATCGAAGAGCACCTTGGTAGATTGACTACTGATGATCCATCTGTTGTAGGGACATCCCTTTCACAATATGGTGATCTTGTTTATCCCAACAGGGGGAGTATCATTCAAAAGTAATGTTCAACTTTAGTCTACATCTCTGGGATCTTTGTGTCGTTTTACTTTATTCTGTTCTGTGTGAATGACTGTACGCTTTTGGATCTATACGGTATAACTGTACATTATACACCTATATGGGGAAACAGACTAGAGAAGTTTGTGATGTAGCTAATAATGATGTACATTGTGAGTAGATTGCATTCTACCATACATAACTATAGCTTTCTTACTTTTTGGTGCAGTTGGCTATAATGTACATCATTTTCAGTTTAAAAGTACAATGTCAAGTGCTTATATGTGTTATTATGGAGAACCTCCTATAAGTTAAAAGGCATGATTGAGATAATTTTAGTGACAATTAAACCACATTATAGATAATTTTTCATATTTTTTGAAATTTTTAGATAATATTTTCATATTTTGGCTATAATGTACATCATTGCAAATTAGATATAGCTGTAGCTCCATTTGGAGCGTATGCGGAAATCTATTGTTTTACACTACAGGATGTTTGCTGTCATCGCCACAATGTACGCCGTGGTGGCGCATATCCCGAGGAGCGACAGAGGCGGGTTCAGTGGCTCTCCGCAAAAGAGTAATGTTACCTGCCCCCAATCACATTTGCTAATTAACAGGGGTATGAAAAAGAACCCGCCCGCATTGAAATCTGAACTAAATCGAATAGACCTGAACAAAGAATTTTGGATCTTTTCTTGCCTCGGGTTTCCTTTCAATTCAGTTTGTAAGTAAAACAATAGATTTCCCAATGGTCTGGTTCGTTTGCGGGTCATCAACCCGAATCGATCCCAACAACATTATTAAACTTGTCTAGAAATCAAAATAATCAGAGTAAAAAGCATCTACTAAACATTGAACACATTCATGAATACTAGAAAATGAAACTTGTCACTTGATAACTCGACTCGACCATTTTATGGTCCCAATTCCTATGCGAGTAGGGACTTGGGTGAAAGTATCAGTAAAGACTTGAACCAAACTGGTTTATTGCCATCCTCCTAATTATAGAGTTGTAATTTAAAAAGGATAACTAAATTCTCTTTATACAATTCATATAGTGTTTTGTTTTTTTGGGTCAGTCAGTGCATATAATGGTTGAATACTGCCTTTCAATCCGCATCACAATGTCAAGTGCTTACATGTGTTATTATGGAGAACCTCCTATAAGTTAAAGGCATGATTGAGATAATGTTAGCGACGATTAAACCACATTATAGATAATATTTTCATATTTTTTGAAATTTTTGGATAATATTTTCATATTTTGGCAGAAAGCAAAAACAAACATGAGTCTCAAATAGCAAAATGCTCCTCCTAGTGTGGTACTGGATTCAAATCTTAGCAAAAACAAGTCCCTTGAAGTTAACCTGACCTCACGGGCCTTCTGTCCTAGTAATACTCGGTCCGGTGGAAAGGGATGTAACTGAGGAACAGTCATGACATTTGGACTCTCCAAGAGGTCCAAATACCCGACACTAAAAACCAAGAACACTGAAAAAAAAAGCAAATCCTAAACGTGGTGACTTAGTTTTGGTGAAGGCATTGAGGATAATGCGAAAACAATACCGATTAGTGCAGTAATTTTTTAAGTTTCATCTGAACTGTCACAGGAAAGTGTCCATTATACACCTTCAAAGTCTACTCCACCGTACATTTAGCTGAGTTACACAAGGTTATCAACTAAAACTGGGAGGCAAGTTGTCACGCCCCGGACCCCGAGCGCATACCCATCCCTCTCTGGTCGATAAAATTTTGCGACTTCCCAGGACTAGTCGCCGACCCTTTTCATTTTTGTTGCACATGCGGAAGCGAAAACAAATCCCCTGACGGTAACTATCTCGGGATAGAAAAGTAGAACAATAATTTCACAAACAAACATGCCTTTATAAACATATACTGAGTCAAGTACAAGAGTCTATGGTTAAAAGACCACAAAAGACTGTTCTCCAAAAAGAAGCGGTCCTATCCGACCTATGCTTCAAATCACCTCCTCTCTGCTCCAGTCCTCCATTCGATGACCCTGAAAGTGGTTATACAATAACCGGTGAGACAATGTCTCAGCAAGTCTAAGCTCTAAACTGCAGCTAGGAGGGAAATACGCTAAGAAGCATTCTAAGCACACAATCACACAATCAAGGAGACTTACCTCGTCTCAGTTCCACCCTGCAGGACAGTATAGTTCATATCACAAACCAGAGCATCACTCAAGCTCAATTAATTGGAATACAATACTCAAATCATCATGCGTTCCTAGTTTTGATCTCGGCATATAGCACGGCCTACTCTCTGTTCAGCGGTCTTCTGGCATTGCCAAGCATTGTCTCACCCCATTGAGCACGGCACGTCACTACATCGACGGCTTTCCCGAAGGAGCATAGGGTCTAGAATCTCATCGATCGGCTTCCCTTTAACAAGAGGTATCCCAAATAGGGATAACGTCCATTCAACAGCTTTGGACGATTTCTCTTTGTCATCACACGATCACTTAAATATGGCCCAGGGGCCGCGCATTGCACTCAAATGCTTCAATTAAAATGGTGAACCTGGCCTTTTCTTCGTATTAAATACGTATGAAAATAGTCGTGTGTGGGTACACGGTCAACTCGACCCGAAAAATTGACATTCTTTCTTTTTAAAATCCCAATATTTTATATAGTATATAAAACCATTTTCGGTGTTAAAATCCGACACCGGGATTTTCTCGAGTAAATATTGAAAATTTACAATTTTTGGAATTAAATACCAAAAATCCAATTATCACTCAATTTGCATAATTTAACACTCAATTGCAGAAATTAACCACACCATTGCAATCAGCACGAAATTCCGGTCACGGCCATTCCGGCCTAATTTCCAAAAAAAATAATTATTAATTAATTAATTTCGAAAATTAATTAATTAATTCAATTTAATTTCTAAAAATACTAACCTAGGCCAAAATTATTAAATTAAATACCAATACGACCCGGAAAATTCCCGAACCCTTCTAGATAAATAGCACAATTTAATTAGGCTTTAGCTAAACCATTCTAATCACCTAACATGCTCAATTAAATAATTAAATCACTAATTTAATCTAACTAACCACCTAATTCCTAATTAAATAAATCTAAACACCCATTAGCATCAAAGCCTACTAAGAAGAGTTTAGAAAATAAACTCACTGGTGTATCGCGAAAACCGGTTCACCACGACGACGACGCAACGGGGGCCAAAATCTAATTTTCGACGGTGTCGGCGAACTCTCGGGCCGGGCCTAAAACGGGCCCAACAAATCTCAGCCCAAATCTGAGATTTGTTTTTGAAATGGGCCGAGCTTGAAGCGGCTGACCTCGCGGGCTTGGGCTGCTGAATTGGGCCAAACTAAACGGGCTTCGCTGAAATGCAAATGGGCTGAAACCGAACTAAACTTGGGCCTGAGCTTGGGCTTTAAATTCTGCTGGAGGTGGGCTTCAAGTCTGGGCCGTAGATTCAACTGGGCTGAGCTGAGAAGAGGCCGAACTCGCGGGATTCAACTGGAGCAGCTACGGCAAGGCTTCGCTGGACGTGGGCCTGACTTCAACGCGAAAAGATGGGCTGCCCGATGGAAAATCTTCGGTGATGCTGGTTCGTTCGAATTGCTGGCGAGCTGGCGAGCTAGTGGAGAAGGCAGACCGCGGACATGGCAGCTGCAGCTTTCGGTGTCAACAGCGTGGGCGCTCGGTTGACCAATAAAGAGGAAACGTGCGAGTGGCGGCCAAGGAACGAACGGAGAGGGGATTGCAGGAAGAAGCCACGGATCAAACTTCAAGGGAGATGCTGGGCTGCAGATTTCTCGATCGTGGGCTTCAGTGGGTGTTTGGGGTCAACATCAACTTCAACGGTTGACTGAAATGGGCTGGGAGCTTGGCAGGTGGAAGCTGCGGACGTCTTCGGTGGGATGAGGGCAGGGACAAAGGAAGTAGCTTCGGTCTTCAAGGCTTCATGGGCTGAAGAAGATGAAGACGATGCGGCCACCAAGAAAAGAAAACGAAAGCAAAGTAGAAGGAGACAAAAAAAAAAATGAAAGCTGAAGTCGCAGATGGGGAATTCGGTCAAGGTGGATTGCACGGGAAGACAAGAAAGAAGGCTAAATATCCACCAAAATATCTTGATTCAATTAAAGCTTGGTCCCCCTTTGGTCTTCAAGCTTATCCTCATGTCCTTATTACTTTCTTGATTTATAAATCCATAATCACCAAATTTTGAAACAAATTTTTGCTGCCTAAAAACCAGCTCCGAATTTCACTACATAACTTCAATTTCCTCTCCGATTATCCAAATCGAGGTCCGATTTTGCTGAAGAAAATCCCAAACAATTTTCTATAAGTCCCTGACACTCGAAGGCTCGATTTAGAAGTCTCAATTTCCATCGACGTAGCCCATTTGAATTTCTGTTAATTTTCCTCGGCGTCCGAAACGGTTTTCCGTAAAAATCTCGGAATCTCCGAAAAATCTTCGGAGGATGAGTCGACGTTCCTAAAATAGCTTGTGACACCATAGAACTTTCGATTTCTGAAATGGGGTTCAAATAAGCGGTTAATTTCAATCCGGCGCGCTATTAGCGTGACCTAGTCTACCGGGTAGTTTTTAGGAATTTTTGGTGCAATTGACCCGTGATCGATTTATCTCGAGTCACATAGTACATCTTCGACACATTAGCGACTCTCGGTTGTCGTGAAAATCTCGAGGTTTCAAATACGGACAAAGGGTACCCAAAACGTCAGAAAATCAATTTAGTGCCGATTGGTGAGAATTTTGAAATCAAGTGGAATCACCCACATTCGATCACATATCTCAAACCAATCGACCTATCTCTGATTTCTGATCGATTCTGACAGTGCCGCAATGACCCTTGCAGACCGACACGGTCGAGCAGTCGATTCCTGTTCGAATTCTCAAGTCCATTGCATTTAGATTCCTTAATTGTTTTCCCCAGATAGACTAATTATCTCGTGAGTGGCCAACTCAGAGAATAACATTATAAACGCGTCGACGAAAAGCCCGATTTATTTAATCGAAAACTAATTTAAAAATTCAGGCTGTCACACAAGTTGAACAAACTAAGAACAAAGCGGAGAAATGGAAACCCTATAGTTAGAATATGAAAATATTTCAAGTCCTTTTGGGGTGGACTTCATCATGAACACTCAAACTCAGAAAATAATAGAAGAGGCGTTGACTTACAGCATTTGTCCTAGAACAGTACACAGAATACCATCTGATGCATTTGCACGGCACGCGCGGATCATGTATGTGGGATCAATATACTTCACATCAGCTGGAACACCAATTTCCCTAAAGTACTTCTTTGTCTGCAAGAAATCAAAGGAAAATATTGTAGTGGTTGATAATCCAAAATGCCCCATCAAAGTCAGAATATCATTTCATTCAGGCCATACAAAGGAAATCATCTTCTCCATTCATTCAAAGACTGGGGTCTGTTCATAAGAGATTGTTAGTCCAGGAGAACTATTAAGATGCAAACACTAAATATTTTTTTATCATTTGTAAACACCGGGAGAGAGAGCAAGAGAGAAAAGTCCACCGCGAGGTATCAACAAAAGAGGTATCGGCAGAAGTTGTAAATTCTGCTCCGTGTCATCAACAAATGCAATTTGCAAACTGCTGTCGGGCATCAATAGAAGGTTGAAGTTCCACTACGGGGGCATTAGAAGAATGAAAAAGCTAAACAAATGCAATTTGCAAACTGCTGTCGGGCATCAATAGAAGGTTGAAGTTCCACTACGGGGGCATTAGAAGAATGAAAAAGCTACACATGTAGAAGCAATATCCGTATACTTGTTTAGCTAGCGCATTTCGACCTAATTGGGCTGCTAGAGCCAGACGAGGAAACATAAGCACATGCTGTGATTATTATAAACAATGATGATTGATCCAACTTCTCTCCCGATAACTTGTTATCTCCCTGCTTTATTATTGCTTGAACCGAGACACATGGATGAAAAGTTTTTTAAGATTAACATAAAGTCCCAACACAACCAGTCCACTCCCTTCTTGATTTCAAAATGCTTAGACATAATAGGTATGAAGAGGGGATCCATCGCTTAGTGTTGCAAAAAGACACTTAGAAAAGAAAGAAGACATATTGCTTTACCCAATGCATGGGCACAACTCCTGCTATTGTGTCAAATGAATGCTTTCTGTGGGAGACATTCAATCCAAAATATGTTGATTAACCCTTTAATGCTCTTATCTTTGAACAAGAAATCCAATTCTTTGACAAAATAAGTCTTTTGACATCAGATAAACTATATATTCATGAACAAGTTATGATTGCCAGATATACTCTTCACAAAAGGAGGATTAACTTACCTTTTTTTTTTTTCACCTTGCTTATGTTATTTAATAAGATTAGTGAGCATAACACGATATCCACACATGGCATGAGTCTCTTTTCAGCCAATAGTATTCACGAGGATCAATCTGCCAAAGGAAAGTGCAAACACCAACCTCCTGTTGAATATGCACACCGATATCACCCAGTACAATATTTCCAGATGCATCCTTAGCATTAGTTTTCTCAAGAAAATTCTGCAAATGGGGAAAAGAAAAAGTCATCGATTGCTTAAGTCCTTGATTCACAGTCAAAGAATTCAAACAATAATCCATCCAAAAACATAACCAACAGAAAATATAAAAAGAAAAGTACAAGAAGTGTTCTTTGACATTTTAGATTTACATCATCTCGTGACGATGTGATTTATCAAATTATATCCATGCTTACAGCCTTCTAGTTAATTGACTACACACATTGTAAACTTTGCACACTCTCCCACTAAATGTATCTGAGAAACTGGTAATAAAAGTAAGTTTTTAAACGAAAAGGCAAAGTGGCAGTGAATGCATGGAAGAGTCATTTGCTTGAAGTGACATGGCTAGCTCTGAAAAGAAAATATATGATCCTGTGGTGGGCATACCAGCTCTATAATGCCACTCAGACGGTCACATCCAGATCAATTAACCTGCATAACACCATTAAACAATGATCTACCACTTTGATTATATTAATGAGCCTACCTGGCCAGCTCCCTCTGCTGCACAGACAACAGCTGATCCCTTTGTCTAATCAAATATTTAAGATGCCTTAAAACACCATGAGGTCCATGCAAGTGAAATGGTACCTAATAAAAGGATTAGTTAGGTGACTAAATAATTAGAAATAAGAAAGTAAGAAACCTCCATGTGCATACCTCTGGAATCAAACATATGTCGATTTGTCCACTGGCAAGAGATGCGCGCATGGCTATATAACCACTGCTACGCCCCATCAACTTCACAATGCCAATCCCATGGTACGCACTGTGCACCTGATAAATGGAGGAGAAGAATAAAGCACTAGCCAATCAATGACATATTGGTACTTCCACACCATCTAAAATAGTTGCTAACATGAAAACCAAGGACAAGAAATATTTCAAATGAAAACCTTCAACTTACCGATATTTATTGCCCAGAAGAGCATATATTCTGTAAGCAATAGTTGAAATGATCACATTCAGTACAAACTGACTGCAAGATAACAATTGCCCTAGCGATGGATAACTTACAGAAAGACTGCACTTTTATGTCTTTCAAAACAACCTTGACTAACTTCAGAGAAATATATAACCTTGCCTATCTTCATAGAGATACATAGAAACGGCCTAAAAGGGGGGAGGGCATCACGAGAATTATTATTGAAAGGAATATACAGGATCTGCAAATGATAACCACTAGGATGCGAATTAAGTATCCCACTTAATTGGTATACATAGTTAGAGATGAGTCTATAAACTGCCCATGTGCCTTTCATTCTTTCTACTTTCTTCTTGAGAGAGAGAGTCAATATATGTGACTTCAGAATCACAGTTCACATTAATAAAAAATGTTAGCGGCCAAAACCAACACGTACCTCAATGTATGCAGAATTTATAGCACGCTGTGCTTCTTCAACAGCAGTATCAAAACCGAATGTTTTATCCATCAGCAATATATCATTGTCAATAGTTTTTGGGACACCCACAACAGCCACCCTCAAACGTCTTTTGCGGCACTAAAACCAACAATGTGAGCAAATGTAAGAACCCAGAAGATCCATTTTCCGAGACTAAAGTTGAAAAAAGCAAGGACAGTCACGTGACTTGGAGTGCATTCGATCACAAAGCATAATTCTATTTCTTCCTCTGAGAAAAGGCACATCCAAGCTATTCCAAGCTAATTTAGTTTGAGGAATAAGTTTCCATTTTTTTCATAATAAATGCACATTCAACCAATTAGAAGGCAGAATTTGAGAGGAAAAGAATGCAATCATCGAAAAGGAGGACCAATTTAGGAGTTCTTTGCATTCATGTGTCTCACATGATCTATGCCAATAAAGTTCGATATTTATGTTGGTCCATATACGACAATAACAAAATGACTTTGTCAAAACCTTCATTACCATGCCTGGCAGGGTGGATCCTTAACATGAAAAACATTTTGTCAAAAGTGAACATTTTCATTTAATACTAGAAATGAGATAAACCATTCAAAGATAAACGCTGTACCCTGTTTAATAATGCATCTCAAATGAGTATGCTCAAAAGATATAAAACCTATAAAGTAGATTAGCAATTTGATTTTCTAATCTCTCAAGTTACACTCGAAAATAATTAACTTCTGGCATGTTTACTACTTATAACACGCCCAATCAACACGTGATATATTATTCCTTCAAATTATTACTCATCTAAGAAAGTGCTGTGTCCATCTAACAGAAGCATTCTATCAGCATTATGGACATAATTAGGCATAAGGTCACATGAGAGGGAGAGGTAAACCAAGAAACGAAAGCAGATTTTAACAATTCAAAAGTATCCCAAACTGACAATTAGTTCGCCAACTTTTTTAAAATTGATTGTCTAAGGACATCCTACAGCACAAAGACATCCTCCACCCTGATAATAGCCAGACTCAGGGCACTGCATGACAAAAAAGACAACCAGAACACTTGGCTGCAGATCATTTGGTGCTACTATGCCATTATTTGCCACACTGACACGAGAAACCTCATAGGAATGTGGAGAGGATGAGATACACTCAAACAAATCTGTGTGATGCATTCAAGCATACATTTGCCCAAATCACCCCAGTTAACTAGCTTCAGAACATATGACAAACTAATAGATAAAGACAACTATTCATCATTATTACTAGGTAGTACACAGAGAATGCTTATGTCAGATCACAATTTTGACTCTACTAATTACAAAAAATAACTGGGTTGATCTTACCAAGCATGGACGTCAAGAGTAACTACCTCATATGGATAGCATTTGCCCCAGCATGTGTACCATTCCCACCCAAGACAAAAAGCATGTTGATGCCTCTTTTCTGCATCGATAAGCAAATTCATAAACACCAGAACTTTCAACAGCAAGATTACTAACCGCACAATGGATAGACCTGCTATTACTGCAACATCTTTTCCACCAAATGAAGGTTGCCTCCATAGTGTCCACAATTTCAGGAATACTGGGTCCTCCACGTGAAACTCCTAACAAGCTTCCACCAGATAGATGAACATTCTGAACTACTTTCCTCGACAGCTGATCGTCAATGCCATAAATGAAACAGTTGATTCAAAATTGCAAAAACATCAGAGAAGCCGTACATATTCTCCTTAGTTATAGAATTACAGGTTTTAATGGCTAATTGATGTTTAAGGGTGAAGAAGTTTAAAGCTGCAGAACGCACCGGCATTTCAGTCAATTCTTCATCACCAAAACCACGATAACCAAAAGGTATGCCAACAATCTTTTTCACTCTGTATATTTCTAGAGTGATGACAATCTGCATAAGCATCAAGGTCAACCCATGTCAAATGTAACTCTCAAAAAGAGAAGATCTCACTGAAAGTAAAAGATGAACTTCAGTAGTTTTCTCTTATTATCCTTTCCCAGAATTATATAGTGCCAAAGATATTGCCCAACATCATCCAACACACAAATTATTCTTTTTAGTAAGGATATACACTAATGGATGATAGATCCGTGCTTATGAAACAATACGTGGCATTTTAGCATCATAGTCCAACCTGTCTGATGACATCATTTAGACCAGGGCAAAGTCCTCCACAAGTAACAATGGCTGCCTTCACTTCTTCTGGCCTAAAATATATTTCTTCTCGAGGTCCAGCACGATGAACCCTACATTTGAATTATTGATGCATAAGGAAGCCCGTCAATTCAGAACTGCGTGGACCTAGGTAATTTACCAAGTAAAACACAGAAGAACTCAACGTCATCTTGACAGACAAACAATCAATCCGCCAAGATATTAAAGGGACATGATTCCAACTATTACAAACTGATAACATAGTGCCTTCCTATTTAACTTTTTACAAGTTCAACACTATATATAGATGTCGAGCTTTAAGCATCAGCTACTCGTCCTTTCTATGCATGCATTTTCCCTTGGGTACGATGCTTAAGAATCAGTAGTTGCTCCTTTCCAAGCCATTCACATTTCCTCCAGTAAGTTGATTTTCTGTCGTGGTGCATTTCTTAATTGTTCTTCTCCAATCTATGCTTTTTGATCAGCTCATCATGGTATGCTGAACACACATATCATGGAGCTATGGAACCATCAATCCTTAAGCATGAGCACTAATGGGCATGATACATGACAATTATAGCATGTTATCTCTAGCTAGGGTGCATATTTCGCACTACCAACCATATGTGTGAACTTTTGAGGTCATGGAGTCAAACCATCAGCAATTCAGACATTTGGATCTACCTGTGGTTTTACACAACTTGATAATAACAGCCACAGACATAATTAACGTGATTATCATTCTACAAGACATTGCCATTATTGCTTCAATCTTGCACCGTGACTTTCAAATACAATCTCATAGACATTTCAACTAAATGCATGAAAATTTGAATAGTATTTGAAAATTTAACATGAAAATGAAGTTCTCTTTTTCTCTTTCAGTTAAGAAAAAGTAACATCCTCAAAGATTGATTTAACTCAAATAGTGAAAGTAAAAGTTGAGACTGAAAAACCATAATTCATACCAAGCATCCCCTCTATATGTTCAGTATGATAGTTAATCGCAATTTGACTAAAATTACTTAGCTTATATCGAGACAGGAGTTAAAAAAATATTTTCTTCCAAGTAATTTGCTGGCATGTTCAAATCGTAGTATACACATTCGTTAGATAACGTGTAGAATTAAGTTACCGAAACTCTAGGAAAGTCAACTACGTCACTCCCTAGGGTAGGGTAACAAATATGTACACTTCTCCGATTCTAATATAAAAGAATAGAAACAACAATGTAAGAAAATGAAAATCGTTGGATTGAATATATACATTAAACATATTATTTTTCGGTCAATCTTACCATTAACGAGCTCTATGTGAATTGGCTCATTTAAACTTTAGGGAGTGTGCGAAGCTATTTTGTTGGGTGAAAATTGCGTAAGCCTTGTATTGTTTTCTCTAGTTTATACAACGTTAATTGTCCGCATAGAGATACATGTGCCCCTGTATATTTCTTGGCCGACTTGATGGATCCTCTGTGTTCATTTTTTCCACCTTGTTTATCTTCTGAAATGATGCAAAACAAGAAGAAACAGAAAAATTCTCTGTTCCTGTCGATATAATTGCCAGGCCAGAAAATCTCCTTCCAAAACATTTAGCAAGGAGTTTCTTTGTCATCCGTAGCTCTAGGACGCAAATTGTTTCCCTGAATGTAGAAGATGGTTGGGGATGAAAACAAATGCTAATACTGAGAGATTGCAGTTAGTGCCTACCAGATTATTTTCCTAACATCCTAACGATTATTGTGGATCTCAAACGAATTAGGTATGGCAATCGGAGTCACGGGAACGTAGCAACAGCCTCCCCACATCCACAAAATTGCTGGTCTTTGGTAAATTTTATTTACATTAATCAAAGGCGGCCCCTGCCTCCAAGCCGTCGAGCCAGCTCAAAATCCTTCCTCACTGTGATGAAAAGAGCAAAATAATATTATAAGTGAAGCAAATCATACTATAAGTATCGAGAGTGGCTGTCAACATAATCAATATCAGGAGACCTTGTGGTCATTGTGATCTAACAGTTCATTGAGATTTGATCATATCAGTTGTATGTCAAATGTGATGCAAGCAATTTCTATCTAGTCAACAGCAGGAGGCGTCGCATTAATAGGAGTAAATGGGGTATATTGCTTCTCAATGGGATTCTCATCAGCCACTTCAGTACAATGTATTACACACATACATGTTCTGAATGTAATCACTTAAGCAAAATCAAGATGGTGTAAGAATGGAAAGGGCTAAGCAGGTTGTCTAGGGAGTATTATTAACTTTCAAATTTTACCTTCCAAACCTTCTGGATCATTTTGCCACACACACACACACACACACACATATATAATTTCCTTTTCGACCTACGTAGTAAGTCGGGAATGATTTCCATCGGCGCCTCGGATTTAGTTGCTTTTGAGTTAGATGTATTGATTAGGCAAGTCATCTCTTACTAGAATATCTTGAAATCTAAATGCGTTGTGGCCATTGGAACCTTTGCATGCATCCGTTATGTTGATTCTTTCGGGTGGTATTCCTGACCGAATTTTTTGTGTGTGATTGCAGGTAAGAGAAATTGATAACAATATAAACCCTGCTATCAGTTGTTGGAAACTAGAAGCTCTATGTGCTATTCAGGAGGTATCGGTGCCTTTTGCTATTCTATATGCTTCACTCAGAGTCATGACCATTGAGCAAATTTCATTTGGGTGTTACTTTAACTCGGTGTTGTGAGTAGAAGTTGTTTCATTTGATACTCAAATGCTACGAAAAAATTCAGCAGTGTCTACGATTTTTATTTTTATTTTTACTTTTTTATGGCTTAACGTGGTTGGTTGTACTCTTTTACTATAACTTATGATGTTCTTTCTTTATGCAGGCAGCAGAGGATTTTCTGGTTCAATTATTTGAAGATGCAATGCTATGCGCTATCCATGCAAAGCGTGTTACCCTTAGTAAGTCCTATTTAATTTCTAGTGTCAATAAATTATGCTATGCTGGTGAACTATAGATAAGCAGGGAGAAATGAATCTTTTTCCTGTCTGGAATTTGGAGACAAATGTTCATTTTGTTTGGATGGACAATTTAAATATATATATATATATATATATATATATATATAAAAAGAACATTTGTCTCCAAATTCCAGACAGGAAAAAGATTCTTTTCTCCCTGCTTATCTATAGTTCTCCAGTATAGCATAATTTGTTGACACTAGAAATTAAATAGGACTTACTAAGGGTAACACACTTTGCATGGATAGTGCATAGCATTGCATCTTCAAATAATTGAACCAGAAAATCCTCTGCTGCCTGCATAAAGAAAGAACGGCATAAGTTATAGTAAAAGAGTACAACCAACCACGTTAAGCCATAAAAAAATAAAAATAAAAATAAAAATAAAAATCGTAGACACTGCTAAATTTTTTCGTAGCATTTGAGTATCAAATGAAACAGCTTTTACTCACAACACCGAGTTAAAATAAAACAAAGAGTTAAATGCAGTTAACACCCAAATGAAATTTGCTCAATGGTCATAACTCTGAGTGAAGCATATAGAATAGCAAAAGGCACCGATACCTCCTGAATAGCACATAGAGCTTCTAGTTTCCACGAGTGATAGCAGGGTTTATACTGTTACTAATTTCTCTTACCTGCAATCACAAAAAAAAAATTCCGTCAGGAATACCACCCGAAAGAATCAACATAACGGATGCATGCAAAGGTTCCAATGGCCACAACGCATTTAGATTTGAAGATTTTTTAGTAAGAGATGACTTGGCTAATCAATACATCTAACTCAAAAGTAATTGAATCTAAGGCACCGATGGAAATCATTCCCTGACTTACCACGTTGGTTGAAAAGGAAATTTATATATTAAAAGCATTTGATATATTTAAAGATTGATGAACTAGCTGATTAAATGACATTATATCGTTGGTATTGCCAAGAATGCAGATATAAATATCTTTCATCAGCTTGTTTTACCGCATTAGAGACATAAATGTGTCATCTGATCATTCTCCTCTTAGAGATATGGACAAATATTAATTGCACAAATTTGACACTCAATTCAGAAACGAAAAAAGCAATAGTTTAGTAAAAAAATCCGAAGGCAAATCCATGTAAGAATATAAACGATCTGCAAGTCCACCAAACATTTGTCAAATAACAGGAATTAAATTTATTCAAATCACATGCACCACATGGCGACCCCTGTGAAGATGGAATAGATGTGTTAAATTTTCTACACTTCTGGAATCATTAACAAAAGTCTGTCATCCGAAGTAAATAATGCACCACCTATTGCAGCAAATGACGGCCAAATGGTGAATTGGCATGCAGCACTAAAGTAATCGCATGCAGTTGCAATCTGAAGCCATTAATCACAAAATAGATTCACCCATGTACGCAAACTAGAGCTACAATTTCCCACATACACATTTACAAACAAGATATAAAGACCTTAAGAAGAGTTCCCATAACTAATTATCACATATTTTTAATGATTCGTCTGCATGGATAAGTGTTGACCTTGGCTGCTCCTATTCTAGTGAACGTGCATATAATGTACGTTTACACTACAAGCACAATAACAATTACAGTCTTGTTTCACTTCACTCGACCACATGGATGTTCATACCCGGTAACTAAGCTTTGTTCACAATCAAGCTTCCGGTAAAGCATATACTCACAGTCCTAATGAAAGGAGCTCTTGGTATGATGAGGTTCTAAGACTACTCGACGAATCTATCCCAGGTCGTGATAGGATCACCACACCTATCATTCAACCGACGACGCCACCACAACAATGGATTATCAGCTAAATACATCGATGTAGTGTTTACCAATGTTTGGTCGTCGTTGATCCCCATGGCTTGGAAGTACCGCTCCATATACCAGAGGAAGTTGTCCACGTCTTTGGCCATCCGTGAGCCCCGGAATTCCTTCGGCTTCAGCGTGTCCACTTGTGGACCTTGCACGGTGATCACCCCGTTCACGTGTGCAGCTTCCGATTCAACGAGCTTACTCTTGAGCTCCACTATCTCCATTCGCATCTGCCATCATGGCCTCCAACCGTTGCGCGAGTTCCTCCTGTAGGGTCCCCAGCAACTCATGTCAGAGCTCTCCCATGCCGGTCTTGAGCTCTTGCACCTCGTGGCGCTCCTCCCTTCCGACGTCTACTCCGTCCACGGTCTAGGTCAAGTCATCGATCGATCCTTGGACATCGGTGACGAACAACTCTAGCTTCGCCATCCGTTGTGCAAGATCCCCATTGGATCCCTTGAACTCGAACCAACACAGTTCTTCTTGCCCTTGGCAGCGCCCTTCTTGGCGTTCCGCCCACGATCAGCGCAGTCACCACCCATGGCGAGCACCTCATCAAATCGTGGATCAGCCATTGTGTTTGCGCTTGGAACAAAATTAGCTCTGATACCACTTGTCACGGGCCGATCCCCTAAGTAGCATTTCTCACACTCGACTCACAAGGATCTTAGAGAGAAAGAGAGAGAAAACTCTAGAGAGAGAAGCTCTGGATTGTATTTCACTTGTCAATGAGATGATACAATGAAGGGGAGGAGACCCCTATTTATACAAAGACAAGGCAAACTGTATCCGTAGATCTCTCCTCGATCTAACGGTAGAGATTACATCTCTCCAACTACCAACTAACCGCATTTATTACATACGAATACATTTACAGTATCGCCCGTCCCCAGGAGTATTCTAGAATACTCAAGAAAACCCTAACGGTCGGGGATACAAGCCGCGGGTCACTTGATCCATAGACGTGTCACGACTGGCCCATAAGAACCTCTTGGATCGGCTTTCTTTCAGGCCATGACACTTTCATGTGACTGGACTTCGCACAAATTTATTGTGTGTGACTTTTAAGTTACCAGAGCTATATGGGATGGATCTGTCTCAACCAGCATGACATGCAAGGGGAGGGGGGGGGGTGAGGGACTTTCGTTTTCTTATATGCCGTTTAAAAAGTAATTGAAGATGAAAAGTTGGAGAGCATCAAGGACTGAGCTATGGTTTCTGCTTTTTTTCTTCCATGGCATATGCGCAGATGTTTACTCATAGATAAACCCAGCATGAACAGCTGTAAAGTTGGGATAATTGAGATGTTTTTCCTGCATCCCGCTATAAACATGGTACACGATAAATTCAAGGATGATCGCATGATATGGCGGATTTAGCTTGTGAACGGTCCCGCTCAAGTTGGAGTGTGGATATCTAGGACGAGACACTGAGTTGAATTGCCATGCTAGATTGTAACAAGACCCAATAAAATAGAACAACAAGATCAGTTTGAGTGCAAGAGTATATATTACCAAATTGAACAAAAATTAAAATACAATGGCCAAGTTGAACATTGGCTGAAAGTATATAAGATTAAAGAAGGGGAAAACATCAAACTTATAACATTATAAGTCTAATTAGAATTATCAAAAAATGATGACAGTAAATAAATATTTTTACTAAATATTATTAAAGATTATTCCTATCAAATAATAACTAGCTCAATAAAATATTATCTAAGATATTCTTTGGATAAGACAGCTAAATATTATTAAGATATTCTTTACTAAATATTATTAAAGATGAACAATAGTTATTATTTGATAGATAATAAAATATTATCTAAGATATTATCACGTGAAAACTTAAAATTATTTAAAGATGAAAAATATAATCTTAATAATCTTTAACAAAATGCATTATTAAGATTATTCCTAATTAACTTCTAATAGTTGGTAATTAGTTTGTTTTTTCAAATCCACTTTGGTATTGGTCCGGCCTACTTGCTGAAGAGACGAGGAAAATCGAGCACGGCGGTCCCTTGGTGAATATGTCTTCGATGGTTTGAGGGTGCATAAGAAGTCCGTATGATTCCTTGGGACAGTTTCTTTCATTGATGAAATAACCGTCAATCTACATATGCTTTGTTCACGCAACAAAAACTAGGGTACGACTGCATGAAGCGTGAAACCTGAATTCCAGTCTATAGATAATACTTCATCTGATAGCTCAAACATTAATAATAGTTGATAATGGCCCCACAAAATCTTAACGACGAGATCCACCAAGGTTGTTGAATAGAAATGAGCCAAGTGATTTTCCACAACTAGGAGACGCCACTGTGCAATATTAGCCTTTCAACTAAGAGCGGGAAACAGTTGTTTATTTCATCACTACTCAGAAACAGGCGAGTGACCTAAGAAATATGCAGTTTACCCTAACCAGATGAAGAGTTACTTGTAATGCGGTTTCTAGCTCGTGGAAGTATGAACGCCATGCACAATATTGGTCCAGAAATAGTGAGATTGATGAGTCAATCTACCGGACGATGGTAATGTTGGTAAGTTCTTGGGCCGCCGAGAACACTGCCATTTGTGTTCATTTGCTTATTGACAGCATATTATAACTTAAAGACAGGAGCTGATCATGATGCTTGTGGAAGTAACAGATCTGGATTAAATAGATCAAAACCCATAAGAGCAACGTTCACATCTGGAAGTTTAACGGCAGGCATATTAGAGAAAAGAGTTGAAGAATGGAATGATGAAGGACCCAAAGTAATGCGTCGACAATCCAAAGAGTAGACAAGCCTCCATAAAGAACATACTAGTTGCAAAGGTTCGAGAAACTTTGCAGTAATTACCCGTATCGGTAAATTCTATTAAAGCGATCTAAACTTTTGGGGCAAGTTCTACTCAGCTCATACTAGTAGTATGAGTATATGTATGTACACACACGTGCCATAAATGACGATCGGGCGGCAAGGAATCTACTCAACAAAGTACAAGTTCACGAAGTTATGCAAGTAGTCATCTAGGAAGTGTAACTCAAGGTTAGATTTTTCAACTTGAAGGTAACAGACTCTGAAGTAAAATACATCTGCCTGATGATCTACAGATAGAACAGAAGAAGCAAACTACAAGTCTGAAAAATGAGCAACGACATGCAATTAAGGACAAAGTTGTTGGATATAGAAGACAAAAGGAGAAAAAGAAAATGGATGCTTCCCACAAACTTGTCCATACCGTAGCGGAGGGGTCTCTTACATCTTCTGCGCCGCAAATGGCGCCATCAATATTATATGGTATGAATGTAAAAAAGATTTTTAAGTTTATATTTTCCTTTTTTCCTTCTTTCTTTTAGGAGACTTTAAGGGGATTGAGTCAAATGGACTCTTTGGTAGAATCACACGATGCTCTCCTGCAATTTGAATCTCTCAGTGTCTCTTGGTTGGAACAGAGGTGCATGTCAAGTGTCCATGTTTCTCCAAGTCTATATCACAAAGAAGAGATAACATAATATTTTTCATATTCAAGACGAGAACAAGTTGTCAAGTCTCAATGTCAAGTAGTTCTAAGTTGATGCAAGTTCTTTCAGCAGCATCTAATCATACTGCAGGCTTGATTGGGTCGATAGGAACTTTAACTGTTACTAAGTGTGGCCACAATTGAAACAAATTAGGCCAAGCTTTTGCATCATCGTCTGTGTGCATAACCATATATTATCGAGAAATAGGCAATGAGAGTGTAGAAGATGCAATCAAGAAGTCTGAGAGCACTGCCTAGATCGAACTGTACTCAGGCAACAGACGCTGATCCTTTGCCACTGATCACCGCATCATTGTGTCATGACTCGTACGATAAATAGAATGAGTATTGAAGATGCAGTATAAGGAGTCCTGTCGACAATGGTGATCTCGGGCTCACTCCACTTTTTCCTCATTCTCAAGCTCAGGTAAATAGGGAACAAGCTTCATCCACATTCAGGTTGTTCCCACAAAATGGCTAAATAATCACAAGATTGCGGCTGAATTTGTAGAAGGATATGCAGAAGGATTGTTGCACAGTGATATAGGGACTAATGGGTTTGATATACCTGTAATTCAACTCGTGATTTTTCAACGGAACTAATCTGGCGGATCCGATCCATTATAAATTTGATATTGCTCGTACCTAACCCTGCAATCTTGAAGTTGGACGTGGCCTCCAACTCTCAAGGGGACAGCTTTGATATAATTGCCACATAGCAGCGATCCCACACCGAGCGTGTTCCATCATATCGATGTCTCCATTGCAAACCACGGCTGGATTCTTGTCGGCCCCTGGAGACTTTGAAAAATGATGTGGAAAATTTTCTCCGAAAAATGATGGATTGTATTTCTTACAAAAATGAACGAACGAAAAATATTTTCATTATTCACAAAAATATTTAGACATAAAATGTCATCGATAATAAAAATATTTTTTATTGATTAATTATTTCAAATAATACAAATAATTAATTTTATAAAAATATTTTTAAAATTATTCATTTTCCGTTAAACAAAAAGGAGTCTAAATTATTTGCTTTTTTTTTTTTTTTTTCAACTCTCCAATAATGGGAGAATGATACTGGAAATTTCAAAAGTTGTATACGGCACTCACTTTAGTGCTGATTTTTTTTTTTCCAAATCACCTAAATGCCACCTTTAAAAAAAAAAAATCACTTAAGTGTCAACTCCGATTTGAATCATTGGAAATCCGACTTGGCCATATTTTATTAATCTCTCAATCCTACATGGCTCGCCGGCATGCCCACTTAGCATATAATCGCTAGACGACATTATATAATAGCTTAAAAAGTTATCATTTCAGTATCAGTTGTTGTTAAAATATGACAACTTTAGTGCCAATCATTACAAAAATGTGATCACTTCAATGCAAAAAAAAAAAGCCACCTCAAATAAAATTTTTAATTATAAAAGTCACATAATTTCTCTGATCATAGTTTCTTGTCGGGGTATTTAAGTGATCGTTTTTTCTTCGATTTAACACTTAGGTGAGCTAACAAAAACTTTTGACCCTAAAATGAGCACGGTACACAACTTTTGACACTTTTAGTGTTTTTCTCCCCTCCAATAATATCTTAATATCTTGAGCTCATTCTTGTGTCCTATCAATCTCTTGCCATTTCAGTAATTTGTCTATCCATTGTCTCTCTATAAGTGTATCAATCTTTGTGCTTATAAAATTGTAAAGGATAGTGTCCTCTTGCCCATAGATCACTTTGGAAGATTAAGCAAATAATTTTATCATGATGTATTTCAATTATTAAATAATGACGTGAATGTATTAGTAAAAATGCATAATAAAAAAAAGAATCTTCTATATATATATATATATATATATATATTTGTGATAAGAGAAGCATAATTCAAGAATCGAATTTTTTTTACAAAGGTTGAGAGAGAGAAAGAGAGAGAGAGAGAGAGAGAGAGAGAGAGAGGATTATACTTCAATATTGAAGCATTTGAGAGATGGATGATAATCACTAATATACGGATATGTCCACGGATACGATACTTGTGGGATGTAATAGTATAGGTTCTTCTTTGTTCTATATAACAATTATGGGTGTGTGAGAGAACTTGTGGAACTTACAACAACCAGCATGATCGGATAAATTCTGGGTAAATATCAGAGATCCCAAGGTAGGTTGAAATTCCAATTATCGAAACAGGGAGTGCAAAGTAGGTTCCAACTTTTGAGGCATGTCCACCCCATACCTTGCAGGCTTGTCCCATGTATCCTGTGCAGGGTGCATATAGGAAGAGACAAGACACCCTCCATAATATTTCATTAAATACATGTGAATAAAACTATTTATAATTTTCTCTTTCATTAAAGGGCTCCCTGTATAACTTTTGGGGGGCATACCTCACTATGAATGCGATTCTATGTTTAATGTTGGATGTGTTAGTAAATGCAATCTTGTTATTGTTTCTTTGCTAAATGAAAAGAACACAGGATAGTTAAAGAGCACCCTCAAACTTGTAGAACCCTCAAACTTATACCCATATGACATAATATCTCAACATTTTTTTGTAATACAAAAAATCATAAATTTGTATCCATGTAACACATTCACATCAAAAATTGATTAATATGTCGCATGAGTATAAATTTGAGATTTTTGGTTTCATAAAAAATAAGCTAGAATAAATATGTCATACGGATATAAGTTTGAGGTTTTTTATGTCACAATTTTTTTAGAGTAAATATGTCACGGTGGACATAGTTTAAAATATTTGGTGGCTTTTTCCCTTTAAATTATTTTTGCTTCCTGTTTGTGCTCATTTACACCTATGTCCTTGATTTACGTGTAGTTTGTTGGTAGAACATTTATCGACTATGGTCTAGAGGAGAAGAAAGACGGATACCTATGCCCTTGCCTATAAAGCTCAAAATAAAATAAATAAAATAAAATAAAATAATAATAATAATAATAATAATAAAAGTGCTCTTGCCTATACTTCGCATGGTCGGCTTTTATATGGGTCAATTGCTTTGAAGATTATCACAATTATAAGTTTAGACACTAAAAAAAGAATTAAGCTATATTAATTTAACACTTTAGAATGGGAACCCAAATTGGCTTTGGGGCTGATTTATTTACGGACACAAATGAATGGCGCGTAAAATATTCAAACGTCTCTTTTGAATGAGATATATGTACTACAAGTCCTAAGATTTATTGTGAAAATACAATTGAATCTTAAAATTTTTAAAAAATGCAATTAAGTCATAAAACTTGTTAAATTGGTGAAATCAACTCCTTCCGTTAACATTATCAATTTGTCTAACGGAAAATATTGAGGTGATATTGTTAAATTAATTTATTTATCATACATGGCATTTTTTATTACTTTTTTCTTTAAATCTTATTTAAATAATAGTAAAAAACTTTAAAAAGCCAAAATAATTTTTAAAAAAATGGATAAAAAAGGGAGGGATCATGGCTGGGCACATCGTCGTCACCCATCATGGTAGTGGCCGGCGAAGGTCATTGACCTTAGATGGCGGAGGCGGGGTGACCCTCACTAGCCCGGCGAGGCCATCTTGGCCTAAGCAAGGCTTAGGCAAGGCTCGCTTAGATCTGGGGACACCTTGGCTACAGCCAGTGTGGCTTGCCCAGATTTGGGTGAGCCTCACCCGAGTCGACGAGGGCTACCCCCTCTCGGAGAATTTCAGTAACTGAATAGAATATGATTTGAAGCAGAAAAATCAAGATTATAAATTTTTCAATAATCTCAGATATCTTCACTGAAAAAATCCAAGAAGCCTTAATTTGTTGATCAGAAGACTTTGATGATCAATTCTGAATGACCAAGTTTGGCTCGCAACAATATGATGACAGTTTGTTATTACAAGCACGATATTTGCAACGTCTGATCTGTTCCTTTGTTTCAGAGAACACAGGGGCGGCCTATCCCATTGAGTACATACCAAATGCGAAAATCCCATGCGTTGGCCCACACCCGAAGAATGTCATTCTCTTGGCATGTGGCGTTTGGAGTGCTCCCTCCCGTGAGTAAGCTGAGCCTGGCACAGACTATGTACCATTTCATAAGCGGCTATACTGCTCTGGTATGTGTCCAACTGTTGAACTTTTGTTCCTTTGTTGTTCCAAATGCTTAATCTGCAGAAGATGGCGTCTGATTACGTGCTAACTGTTGATCTGTTCAACAGGTCGCCGGAACAGAGGAGGGTGTCAAGGAGCTGCGCACAACGTTCTCAGCTTGCTTTGGCGCTGCATTCATAATGTTGCATCCTACCAAGTATGCTGCTATGCTGGCTGAGAAGATGCAGAAGCATGGCGCAACTGGGTGGCTCGTCAACACCGGATGGTCAGGGGGGAGGTATGACATGTTTGAGCCCCGCTCTGCAGCCAATCTTGTTGCCGCTTTTTTGACACTGAAACCTTTCACATCTATTGTACAGCTATGGCTCTGGCAATCGGATCAAGTTGCCATACACCAGGAAGATCATTGACGCCATACATTCGGGCAGCCTCTTGGAAGCTAGTTACAAGAAGACCAGTCTTCGGGTTGGAGATCCTGACCGAGGTTGAGGGTGTGCCCTCGGAGATCCTCGATCCTGTGAACACCTGGTCGGACAAGAAGGCCTACAACAACACCCTGTTGCCTGGTCGGACAAGAAGGCCTACAACAACACCCTGTTGAAGCTGGCCGAACTGTTCAAGAACAACTTTGTGACATTCACTGACTACAAGATTGGCGAGGACAACAAGCTGATGGAGGAGATCCTCACGGCCGGTCCGATCTGCTGATCTCGAGGCGATAAGAGATCGAATGTGTGTGGGGTTTGGGTGGATAATAATGGAGCAAGAATAGCAGTATGACATTTAATTTTGGTAGAGTATTAAGTTTCATTTCCTATGTGCCTGTATCTAGAAGTACCAGGTTTTGGGACTTACCTCCGCTAAGCATGTTTCACTTGCTCGGTCTACCGGACGATTACACATTCTTGGGTTGCTGAGAACGTTATTGCCGTTCGTGTTAGTTCATTTGCTAGTTGACAGCATATTAAAACTAAAAGACAGGAACCGATCATGAGGCATGTGGAAGCAAATAGATCTGGAATCCCATAGGAGCAACGTTCACATCTGGAAGTTTTTAACAGCAGGCGTGTTGGAGGAAAGCGCGGAAGAATGAAAAGATAGAAGGATCAAAATGAAAGAGGAAAGAGGGGGTGGAGTATAGGGGTGTCCATGGTTCGGGTTGCTTATGAAAGCCCGACCCGACCCAAAACACTACACGATATGCTTGACTTGACCCTACCCGACCTGAATATCATACAACCCAAGAGAACGGGTCAGATTAAAAAAAAAAAAAAAGAGAACGGGTCAAATTGAGTCGGGCCGGTGCCGATTAGTTTCATCCTTGTTGTACACATGCAGAGAGAGAGAGATCGGGTTGTGGGGGTGTCAAAGCCCGACCCAGCCCCAACCCAACAATACCGACATCTAAAAATCCCTACTCGATGAAGACTATGGCCCAACCCTAAAATACCCTGATTATTGGGCCAGGCTCTAGAGTACACTCCGATTCCGAAAAGAGTCACCGTCTCCTATTCGTAGGTTACCGTTGTCCTGAGCTTGGAGAAGGGGCTGTTACCGCAGGCTCTAACCTGGGTGGGCTGGGCTGGGCTGGGCTGGATCAGGTCCTTGGGCCTAATGGGCCGGCCCAAGCATGGCCCATTATCTCTAATAGTGTGATGTTCGGCCACATTAAGAATAAAATACATGTGGCCGAACGGTCGTATTCATCATAAAAAAATGAAAAAAAAATTCAATTTCTACAAAATTCAAACCCCCTCCTCTTATTTTCACGATCATGCACTTCTCCTTACTTAAAAATAAAAATAAAAATGACGATCTCTGTTGAAGGATATTTACAAGCTTGGAATTCGCAATTGACTTAAATTATTGGCGGTGCCCAACCCATTTTCCAGATGGCTTGCCAACTCTGAAAGAACTTTCTTGCACAAGGGTCAAATGTTTGGAAGACATTCAACATTATGGACCTCCTCAATGGCAAGAAGAAGGTTGTTTACAAGGTATGTGCTGTGAAATTATCTTTGAAATCTAGTGGTCGGATGAGTCACTCGAAAAGACAACAAGACAAATATGTCGTTGAAATGGTCAAGCCCAAGAAGAGGCCCGCTACCAGAAAAAAAAAAATGTGTTTTTATCAATCTGTTTAGTATTGTGTTTTTTAGGTTGTAATTTTTCTTATGAGATTGTATTTATCTAAGTTTGATTCTTATGTTTTTTTTTTTTTTGACAGCTGCAATTTGTATGGTATTATTCGATTTCTTTTTTAATGAGATGAATTCGTTTAAGTCGGAGTCTTATATACTATGCCGTGTATTTCATTCTTGTTCAATTATCACTACTTGGAACTCCCTATAAAAAACCATGAAGTGGGAATAATTTATTTTATTGAAAATTTATTTTTTAATTATTTAATAAAAATCCTTACCTAGGCAAAACATGCTCGAGCCTAACACGAGGCCTAGCACAACCCGTTGGCCTCGGCACAGTCGGAAGCCATTGCTAGTCGTGAGAACAATTTCCTCAGTATATAAAACATTCTAGCAAAAATAATTCCGTTATCGAGATGGTAACTTATAAGCTGTTGCAACATGATTCATCGGTCCTAGAAAAAACACTAAATTGGGTTCCATCAATATGAAATTAAGGTTCTATGTGTTAATATTTTTGTAAAAATGATCGTTTCTAATAGGAAAAATTATTTTAAAAATCCTAAACTTATTGCATTTTTGTTAATTCAGTCTTAAACTTTTCAATTTTGCCAATTCAGTCCTAAATCTTTTCACTTCTTGCTAATTCAATCAATCTGGCAAATTTTGACCGGAAATTACTGATGTGGACAAATGGTCGCGTTGATGTGATACTTTTTAAATAATATTTAAATAATATTTTGATTTTTTTTTTTACTTTTGTTGCTTTTTCTTTTTGGGGTTTCGAGATCTAGTGGGCAGCCCTTGCTGGCCATGGGTGAGGGCTAGCGAGGGTGTTTTTTTTTTTTTTTTTGGTCGAGAGGGCTAGCGAGGGTTGGCTAGCAACCCTTGCCGGCGAGATCCGAAACCCCCAAAAAAAGCCAAAAATTAAATAAAAAGAAGAAAAACATTAAAAAATAAAATATTATTAAAAAATGCCACGTTAGAGCCGACTATTCACATCACTAATTTCTTATCAAAATTGGTGGGATGGATTGAATTGGCAATAAATGAAAAAGGTTTAGGACTGAATTGACAAAATTAAAAGATTAATGACTAAATTGATAAAAGTGTAATAGGTTTAGAACTTTTTGGATAATTTTTCCCTTAAAATAATCAGCTAATGAAAAAAATTTTAACTAAGGATAATAATATATATATCTAGATATCTTTTTGAATGAAGAAAATATTTTCCATCAATTCATTTTTGTAAGCAAACGGTATAAGTGATCATTTTTATTAAAATAATTTTCTTTTCCAAATTTTTATTTTTTCACAAAATACAAGGAGCTCAAAATTATGCCCTCTTTGATGTTTGATTGCCTTCTTGACTATTGGCTAATTATCTATCCCCGTTCCACAAAAGTCGTCGAAAAATGTTCCTTTGATACTATTGCATTATTTCTCTTGTTTCTTCTTTGTACTCTCCCAATCTTAGATTTGCCTGGCTAGTTATACGTAAGTATTCCATCTCCAATTTCAATAGCATTCACAACAGCTCTAGTGTCAGATGCTATGCTTGTTCAACATGTTTTTGCTAGAAGTTTTGGTGTCCTGCATTTGCTAAAGGGTTTGCTCTCACAAATGTTATATTTGAACTTGTTTAACATGTTTTTGTTAGTGTTAGAGACATTGAACTCAGGCACACGTTACTAAAAAGACAAATCCATAGCTACATAAGTGATCCTGCTGGCGTGTGTCCATCACTGATGATAATGTATGATTTGGTGCCACCAATCTTTTTGCTGAGATGTATTTACAGATCCATTCTTAAAGGATAAGCATATGCTTACCTCTATTGACCATGCTTTGATGATATACTTTAATTGGGAGAATTACCAAAAAAGTCATAAACCTATTGTGATTGTGCCAATTCAGTCTTAAACTTTTTTTTTTGCCAATTTAGTCTTAAACCTTTTACAATTGTACCAGTTTAGTGTATCTGGTCAAAATTGACCGGCCGGCGCTGACGTGAACACTGATCGTCCGACGAAAGCTAACATGGCAATTTTTTAATTTTTTTTTTTTTTGAATTTTTTACTTTTTTTTTCACCTTCTCCTTTCTCTGGCCGGCGAGGCTGGCCTTGCCGTTGTTGGGCAAGAGCTGAGCTCACGTTGGCATTGGCGAGGTCGACCCTCGCCATGGCTGGGCGGGGCCGAGCCTCGTCAAATCCAAGGTGAGGGTCGACATTGCCGGCCGGCAAGGCTCCTCACCCAGGGACGGCAAGGCTCGACCTCGCCAGATTTGGTGACAGCGGCCTTGCCGGCCATCGAGGAGGTCAACCATCGCCTTGCCTGGGCGAGGCCGAGCCTCGCCAAGTTTGGCGGGGCCTCACTAGATCCGGCGATGGTGGCCTTACCATCGCCGGGCGAGGCTTGCCTTCGCCAATGGCCGGTGGGGACGAGCCTCGCCACTAGCCGCAAGGTCACCGGTGAGGCCGACCTCGGCCCTCATCTTTGGCCGGCGCCGACCGACCAAAGGAAGGAGAAGGAGGAAAAAAAGAAAATAGAAAAAAAAAAAAAAAAGAATTCAAAAATAGAAAAATAGAAAAAAATTTAAAAAAAAAAAATTAAAAAATTTTAGGTCAGTTTTTGCCGGACGGCCGGTGTCCACGTCGGCGTCGGCCAGCCAATTTTGGCCGGATGGATTAAACTATCACAATTGTAAAAGATTTAGACTAATTTGGACAAAGAAAAAGTTTAGGACTGAATTGACACAATTGAAATAAGTTTAGGACTTTTTTGGTACTTCTCCCTACTTTAATTTCTAGTCCTTTGTTTGTTTTAAAGCTCTTTAGGCTAGCTTTGTTGTGGTGATTTCTAGAATTTCCTTTGTAACACTTCATATGTTATTTTGGTAATGAATGAAAATTTCCTTTGATCAAAGGAAAAAGAAAAACGTCGCATCCGAATAATTATTTGAAATGCATAATTGAGTATCATATCGATGATGTTTCGATTTGTCTTGATTATAATTGAGGGGATTCCAACCAGCCACGTTTCATATAAGAAATTTCCTCAATTTGAATGGATGCTCATGGATCAAATATCACAGTAAATACCAGTTTATAGTAAAAATAACAACATTTGCTTGAATAAATTTTCATGTGGGAATTTCCTCTCATTGAGTGGTACAACAAATAATTTCTTGTTATGGTGCGCTCTCTAGTTATAGTACTTCAAATTCACATGTTTCTACTACTACCCTATGATCGCTGCATACGACGGTAATAAATAAAAGATTTTTCGATATTATTTACATTGCACTAATTACGAAGAGGAGATTAACATCCCATAAATTAAATAAAAAGGAAAGGGAAGAACCGTCAGTCAGCATTGAGCAATGATATTCACGGGAATTAATTTTGCTGAGGTTAATTATCCTCTTCTTATGGGAATTGCGCAGAATGATCTTTAAATCTTGAAGTCCCAAAGTAATTGCAGATACACAAATTTGTGGTAGGATATGTTAAAAAAAAAAGAAACAAAGGAGAGGCATTTTAAACAAGTTCTTCGAATTAATTGGCCAAACAACAAGTTCTTTAAACTAATTAGCATTTTACAAAAATGCACACATTGGGAAGAAAAAGAAGTATTTTTTCACATCTAAATAAAAGTAAACTCTTCACATTACGCATCTTCGAAGTTTTAAACTAGCGACTTCAATAATGTCCAACAGCGGAAAAGGGTGAACGAGAGAATTGCATAATCAATCGGAGGATTTGAATTCGTGCCCAAACCATTCAATTGAATTAAGGTAGTCCCAGACCAAAAAAATAAAAATAAAAATAAGAGAGTCCTAAGCCTTTGAGAAAAGTTACAATCAAATCTTCTTGGCCAAGTCTGGCCAGATTTATCATCTTGTATGTCCCGGCCAGCCATTGGAAGGCGATGGAAGAACGCTATTATTCTTCTATTTTGTCCTTTTACTGTTCCTCGTCCTCAAGCCTGCGATCGCTCGGCCGAAGCTCCTCTAGTGCTTGTCTACTGCTGCCCATTGCCGTTCAGACCTCCTGTGGCCATTGTTATCGGTCCAGAACCTTCGTTTATTTGCAACCTCCTTCGACCATGAAGCTGAATTGTCAAATTGATGTCCACTGCTGAACCACAAGTCGCCAAACCATCTCACGCTGCCGAAACCAGAACTCTTGAACCATCTCATGGGACGGCATGGACCACAACTCGCGATACCAGCTATGGAGACTGCCGTTGAGCAACAAGCCGCCGTCTCATGCGACGGTAACCACCCTCTCTATCTCTTGCCAAACTATCTTAGATCTAGATTCGAGAGTGCGTGGCTAGTCTCTATCGCTTCTGGCTTCATTCTTTTGCTCCCTCCTCTCTATCTCACTCCTCAAACACACATACAATCACCTCAAATCTCAAATCTGAGAGCAAGCAATGACCACCTCATGGGTGGTCACGACGAACGAGAAAAGGTTGACGAACTTCGCTGGAGGTTAGACGGTAGTGGGTACTGATGAACTGGCGCCGAAGGAGCTTTGGCCGATCAATGGCAAGCTCAAGGATGATGAGTAATTCATGAACAGAAAAGGAGAGAAGAAGAAGAAGAAGAAATCAGAAGAATAGAGTCATTTCACTCACAAAAAAAAATTGCCTGCTGTGACACATGAGATGGCCGGCGATGACTGAACTACCGTATCAAATAAATCCAGGGAGGCTCAGCAGAGTGGACTTAATGACATTTTCCTTCAAAGGTTTAAGATTATATTAGTTTAATTTAAAAGTTTAGGATTGAATTTAAATCGGTTCAACAAGTTTAGAACTGATTGTGAAATTCTCTTATAGTTTTGCAATTTCAAGTCAACATTACGCGTGCGAAATCCAAGTATTTTTCTCCATCGATTGTCAGCGTTATTAAATTGGTCTCCATGCCATATTTCATTTAAATTATTTAATGAAAGAATGAAAAGTAAACATATTAAAGTATACCGGTGACCTAATTGGACCAACTGAAATTTTCATGATGACATGGTACATTAGTAAAACGTGATGTCATTGGACCAATTGAAAATTTGAGTATAACGTCTTCACATCGATAAAAATGCACAGACAAGAGATGTCGATCCAATGCATTCTGCAAATTCATTTCTTGACTGCCGTGCATAATGAGATCTCCTCAGAAGCCTTCCCACAATTATTTCTAGAGCCGCGACGATAAACATCCTTCTACTCTTGTATCGTTCATAGAGAAGTTGGCTCTGTATTGAAAATCATATATCACAGGGTTGGGATTAATGAGAAATAAGAAGATATTTAGAAGGCAATCATTATCATTATAAGAACTTACCTTCTCCTGTGAATGCTCCAACTTTCCTGACATTGAGGTTGCGAAGTTGCTCTAAGCTGACTACAGACAGGGGCGTTTCTGGGGGTACTTGAACACGAAGCTCATGTGAGATTTGTCCCATGGTTGGTCGAAGTCGCGGATCAGCTTGCAAGCATGCGAAAGATAGCTTGGCAATCAAGACCACGTCTTGCGCATCTCGTAGACGAAGTCTAGAAGGCAACAGACGTTGATCTAGCACATCCTTCAACAGCGTGGATGATTCAATTTGGGTGGACGATGAACATTCCCAGGAGATATGGTCTCCTGGATGCTTTCCCAGGATTGTCTCTAATGCGATGACTCCAAAACTGTACACGTCGCTTTTTTCAGTAGGAGCTGTAGAATAAGCCAGCTCTGCAAGTAGAGAATTCACCATTTTGTTATAACCTCGATCATAAGCTATATTCAAGTTGACAACATTGCTTCCCATGACATGTCAATTACAAGTACAAGGTTCAACTTAATCTTCAAGTACAACACTAATTTGATAGTTTATTTTTTGGCAGAATTCTGAGGATTCTATCGGACACTATAAGTACGAGGATTATTTAAGTGACACGAACTTAATATCTTTGAAATGGATCCATTACGATGTTTTACCTCATTTTGCCAATCCTTCCTTATTAGGGAAATCGGATTTATCATTAACACTGAACTTGAAAGCTCCATATGAGTAAAAAAATTTCCATGAGAAGATTAAATAACTAATGAACTTGACCAAAGTAAAAAATGTTCAATTGCAGAAAGGATGCCTAACACTGAATGGCATCGAAATTGAAAAAGTTACAAAGTACCTGGAGCAATATACCCGATGGTGCCAGCAAGAGCAGTCCAATTTGATGAATCCGGCCTTAATAGTCTTGCAGTGCCGAAATCGGAAACACGAGCCTCATGATCACGATCTAATAGAATGTTGTTACTGGTCAAGTCTCGATGAATGAGTGGAGGTGAACATCCATGATGCATATACGCCAATGCATCCGCAACTCCTCTGACCACATTTATCCTCTTGTCCCATTGAAATTCCAATGCTCTTTCATCATCGTTCAAAGTTGTTTTCAAGCTTCCCCTTTCCATGTACTCGTACACCAAAAATCTACATTGGGCATGAGAGCAGAACCCATAAAATTTCACAATGTTGCGATGGCGTATATTAGTTAAGGCTTGAATTTCCCTTTCAAATGGTATCAAATCTATGATCTCACTATCTTCTTGGGATGATGAGACTTGCTTGACAGCAATCATTTGGCCTTTTGATATCTCGGCTTTATAAACAATTCCATATGCTCCTTTACCCACATAGTACTTGGAGTCAAATCCTTGTGTGACCTCGATGATTCGATCATAGAAAACTTTGCCATCATAATTCAAAATACGCATGAATTTCGAATCATTTGCCCATTTATTGTGTTCTCTCTCGATAATCCTTCTTCGACGATAATTAACGATTACAAGAATAATCAAGGTGCAAGAGAGAAGGAAAAACACCAAGAATGAAAGAATGAGGATAATTGTAATTTTAACTCCAATGCGTCTATTGCGTTTCTTCCTCGTAGTAGAATCACATTTCGGTAAACCAACAACATTTCCACAGAGATCTTTGTTCTGCTGAATTGCCTCAAATGAAGCCTCATTAAAAGCTTTGACATTTGGGAGAGGACCTTCCAAGTTGTTATAGGATATATCGATGGAAATTAAGGCTGACATATCACTAAAAGTATGCGGAATAGAACCAAAGAGCCTGTTGTGGGAGATATTTAGAACTTGCAACTTTCTCAGTTTTGCAAGCTCTCTTGGTATATTTTCAGTTAAAATATTATAACTCAAATCAAGAACCTCGAGGACTTGTATGTTGCCTATCTCAAAAGGAATGCTTCTTTGGAATTGGTTTCTGCTCAAATTCAAGGTCAACAAGCTTTTGCATGAGCCTAATTGCACCGGTATCATTCCACTCAAATTGTTTGATGCCAAGTTTAGATGTGCCAAATGGAGTAAGAGTCCAATTCCAGTCGGGACATTTCCCGTGATTGTGTTGTTGCTTAGATCAAGTTCTAGCAATATCGATAGGCTTTCCAATTCCCTTGGAATCTCTCCACTTAAATAATTGGAAGAAAGGTCCAGTATTTGTATTTGAGCCATCCTTCCAAATATTGCAGGTATCTCACCAGAAATGTTGTTGTTTGATATCTTTAAGCATGTCAAATTACGATAATACTCCCATTTCCACGAGAGTTCACCATTCAAATGATTGTGGCTCAAATCTATATAATTTAGATGCGGATATATTCCCAAAGCTTTTGTAATGTTTCCAGTAAGTTGATTTCCATCTAACCTCAATCTAATTAATGTGCTACAATTCCTCAAGCTTGTTGGGATGGGACCCGTAAAATGATTATTGATGGCGGAGAAATACTGCAATGATCCTCCAAGGCATACGTTGTCTGGTAATTCCCCCTCTAGCACATTGTTAGATAGATCCAGACGACTTAAACGTGTTAACTTATCAAATTTAGAAGGCAAGGAACCAAAGAATTTGTTGTCACCAAGGCCTAATTCAGTTAGATTGGCCAGACCTCCAATTGATGCAGGGATTGGACCAGTCAAATCATTATCCAATAATCGTAATACTGTAAGAGATGTCAATTTTCCCAACTCTTGCGGAATTGAGCCCGAAAGATGATTTGAGTAAAGGCTTAAAAAATTTAGACTGCTCAAGTTCTGAAGAGACAATGGGATTGGACCGACCAAATCATTTATTTGCAAATCCAACTCTTCGAGAAGTATCAATCTCCCTATTTCTGAAGGAATGAAACCCGACAGTCTATTTCTCAATAAGCGAAGATGCTTCAAGCTCTTCAAGTCACATATTTCTTGAGGGATCAAGCCCGAGATTCCATTTTGGGATAGGCCAAGATGAGATAAACTCGTCAAGTTACCAATGGATCGAGGAATTGAGCCGATGAAATTGTTCTCTGATATGTCAAGTTCATATAGAGAAGTAAGCTTCCAAATTTCTGAAGGTATGGGTCCGGAAAGTCTATTTTCCCATAACATGAGATGCTCCAAATTCCTCAAGTCACTTATCTCTCTCGGAATGGAACCAGAAAGGGTATTGGACGAAATGCTTAACATGATTAAATTGCCTAATTTCCCAAGGGAAGTGGGAATGGGCCCTGAAAGTTGATTTTTCCGTAGACTAAGATCAATTAGGCCGCTCAAGTTTCCTATACTTGGAGGAATGTGTCCTCTCAGGTTATTTTCACAGAGATACAAATAGTGAAGACTCTCTAGCATGCTTACACCTGGAGGAATGTCCCCGAACAGTTCATTGCCACAAAGATCAAGATAGTTGAGTTTCGAAAGGTTACCGATACTTGAGGGGATGGTGCCATAGAACGAGTTGTCGGCAAGTTCCAAGCTAACCATATTGGTGAAGCGTGAGAAGTCAAGGCCTTCTAACGCTCCTCTCAAACCCAAATTGGAAAGATATAGATGGGCGATGGCTCCGAAGTCGTTGCAAGTGACACCGGTAAAGCGGCAAGGATTGTGACCATGCCATGAAGAGAGGAGAGATTGGCTATGGTTGTCAAGAGTACATTTCCAATTCAGGAGAGCCACCGCTTCATCCTTATTCTCAGTGGCGTTGATAGCAAGAAAAGAAGTGGACGAAGCAGAAACGCTGGGACCATGAAATGAAGTGGTGCCGACCAAGAAGACTGAGAAGAAGAAGACACCGAAAGGAGGTCGGTTGGACAGCAGCAAGGACGAAATCATGATTTGGAGGATGGTTGGTTTTTGGGAGGTGAGATGGTTCAGGTCTAATACTGTTAACAAGATTGATGACGTACTTATAGATGGACATTATTATTCCTTAAGCCTTAATATAGGTTTAGCGGGCGCCGTGGGCATAATGAGCACGAACGATGAGACTTAGTCGTTAATCATTTTGCTATAAGATAAGAATGGTCGAATTACTTCGAGTTTTCGTCGAAATTCACATGTCCAACAATTTGGTGGATAAGGTCGGTTCAGTTAGTCAATTGCTAAAAAATTATAAATGGAAGACTCGACGACTAGTGGGACGGAAAGCGCAAGCCGGAGTTGGGTTAGGAATTCAATATAATGAAAGCTGGGTTTGACGTCTTGAAAATTGATACTTTGTGTGTAGGGGTGTTTTCGACCATTGATGGTATTATGGTGTGTATCCAGCCATAGTGTATGTGGAAATAGAGTGGCGCTTTACCAAAATCTAATTGATGGCTGTGGAATTTTTAGTACCAAAGGAGACTAGGTAATCAGATCTCATAATTATTTTTGAAGAATTCTATTTCATGAATTATCTAAATCCAAGTGTAGGTTTTTTCCTCCAAACATAAAAATCAAGAAATCGGAATCTTATTACTCCACGTTAGCACCGGCTGTGTTACGTAGAATGGTCGACGTCCACGTCAGCGATTTCCGGCTAAATTTGATTGGATGGACTCAATTGAAAAAAAAAATGTGAAAAATATTTAGGACTCAATTGACACAAGTAAAAGCTTTAGTATTGAATTGACGTAAGTGCAATAAGTTTATGATTTTTTTGGTAATTTTCCCATCAAACAAATCATGGTTTATCAGTTATTGTTTCTTCATTTTCAGCAAATTTTTTCGTGCCATGTGAGTATATTATATCTCTTTCTTGTATTTCTTTGTGCTCTTTATCATCAATAAGATTTAACTAAGCACAAGCAAAATCTCCATGCAATTGATGGGTCAATATTCTTTCATTTTGTGGAAACACGTGTGAAACGCCTATTTTCTTCATTTGATCTTCACATATAAGAGGATTCATAAGCAAAATATTATATTAACTAGTGCTGTATGTAGAAGCCGGTGGAATTGTGGAGCCTCGTAAAGAAAAATAATATTAAAACAAATAGCTTTTTTTTTATACTGTTAATGGTCCACATCTAATTTTCATGTTAAAGAGAGAAGGAAGTATGACTGCTAATGGCATACACGTAACTCTGTACGCCTTAGATTGATGTTATATATTAGGGCATACACGTAACTCTGTACGCGTTGTTTCCACTGAAGATTCATAATGCAGATGGTGACTCCCACCCAACGACATTTTTTTTTATTTTTTTTACTTTTTATTTTTATTTTTTATGCTGTGGCCGGCCATCGCCATCGTAATTGAAAGTGCTGGTCAAATATGTACAAAGGCTAAATACGGATTGGTTGTTGTAATCGAAGTGGTTGGTCTACTTAGACAATGACTTCCAACGTGTAAAGAAGTTCGATTATGCAAATTAATTAAACAAGGAATCTAATTACCGTGTTGGTGCTGGTCAAATACGTAAATCTGCATATCTGACCAAGAGATCTAGGGCTCTTTGAGCATCCCTATTTAATGGGGAGTGGCAAGTTGCTGTCTTACGCGGTTGTAGTTATAAGTACACAAAGTGATTAGATAAAATAGAAAATAATTTTGATGCAGGATCTAAATAAACTCACTTGGAAATTTCATAAGTGGCCCGGGTATTAAACAAAATTGCAGTCCCCCAAATAAAGATAATTGGAGCAATTAGACCCCTCAAGATAAAAATTGCAAATTGTTTTTAAACCCAAGTTAGGGGCCAGCCAGTCAAATACTGCATGGAAAATTAGCGGTGAAAGGTTGACAAGTGGCAACCTGGTCTACCACTATAGGTCTTCTTTTTTCCATTAGAGATCGTTTTGTCAACAAGTCTTCAATTTGACCGTAATAAAAGCAAGTGATGATTCTGCCCCACTTTACGAATTCCTTTTGGAAAAATCTAGTGGAACGGAGAGCGCGAGCCACAGTTGGGTTAGGAATTCAATATAATGAAAGCTGGGTTTGAGGTCTTGAAAATTGATATTTTGTGTGTAGGGGTATTTTCGCCGATTGATGGTATTACGGTTTGTATCCGGCTATAGTGTATGTGGACATCCTTTACCAAAATTTAATTGATGGCTGTGAAGTTTTTAGGACCAAAGGACACTAGGTAATCAAATTTCATAATTGTTTTTGAAGAATTCTATTTCATGAATTATCTAAATCCAAGTGTAGGTTTTTTTCCTCCAAACATGAAAAATTAAGAAATCTGAATCCCATTCCTCAATTAATCCGAATCTGCAATGAACTAAACGGAGCGGAAAGTACCAAAAAAATTCCTAAATATATTGTACTTGTACCAATTCAGTCCGAAATTTTTTTATTGTGCCATTGAGTCATAAATCTTCTTACATTTTACTAGTTGAGTCCATCCGCCCAATTTAATCGGTAATCACTAACGTGGATGTCAACAGTGCCATGTAGGATAGTCAGTGCTGACATATATAATTTTCTATAACTTTTTAAGGGTTAATATCACGAAAAACCCAAAACTTGTACAGTTGTGATAAATTTATCCAAACCAATTTTTTTACTATCAAGAACTCCAAACTAAATATATCTGATATATGTTAAATTTAACTGACAAAGATAAAGTGAGCTTCTAACAAATTTTATCGTTAAATTTCCTCAAGCCACTTTTGTCGGTTGTCTCCATGTCTCGATAACTCCGTATGCCTCTTATCCATCTTTGTAAACTATAACAACAGGTGTCCCGCAATCTTGCTCATAGACCATGACTGTTCCCTTCAAACTTCAAGAAAAGTTTGCTAATATCCCTTCAATAAGTATTCACCGCAACAACTTATACCAATGGCTACTATTGAGGCGAGAAGTAACTATTCTATTTCAGAAATTAATTTTTATTTCTAGTCAGAAATAGATTTTTTTATTTTTATTTCTCGGATAAGTTTTTGAACAAAATACGTGTTTGATAATGATACAAAATTTCCGTAATAGAAATTCTTTTGATAACAATACATAATTTCTCCCTCTCAAGTGGCAGCGGGAGGTGACGAGCAGATGACGATCGGCGGCGAGCGGTGACGGATGGACAACCGGGTAGTAGCTAAAGCAAGCGATGAGAAGAGTTTTTATTTCTCATTTTTGTTCCAGAAATAGAAAAGTAAAACAATTTAACTTCGATTTCTGTTTCAAACTTATTTTTAAGGTAAAAATTTGTTCCAGAAATTAAAAAAAAAAAAATTACATTACTAAAGAGATTTTTGTTCCCAAGAACAGAAAAAAAAAAATGGTTATCATATGCGTCCTGAACGTTCGCCATTGTATCTTGACAATTGAAAACGTGGCATTAGTGGATATCATCATTAACAATCGTATGTTAGTCTTTGCACTTATCAACAAGATGACATATTTGCAGTGATATCCACATGCCACATATGTAAATGCCCATATTCATGTGCCATTCATGTGTTGGTTCTTACTTGCGTACGAGTAGATTTTTTTTTTTTTTTTGTGTCATCTTTTGAGGGAGATGGTAATACTAATGGCCCTTAAATTTTGGGTCAATGTGTAATGTGATATCTAAACTTCCTAAACTTTCGCCTAATGTGCGAAGTGGTTCTCGAACTTTCAATTTGTTCATTGATTCTTGGACTTTTGGTATATGCTCAACTTAGTCCTTGAACTATATGAAAATGTTCAATGTTGTTTTTCCATTAATTCAAATTGAGGGATAATATTGAACATTTTCATATGGTTCATATACTAAGTTGAACATATAACAAAAGTTTAGGGATTATATTAAATAAATCAAAAGTTCATGGACCGCATTGCACTTTGGGCCAAAATTCATATTACATATTGGGCTAAAGTTCAAAGACCATATGTGTCATTTTTCCTTAAAGTAATTCCATTTTTTGAGCTATCGTTTCCTTTTTTCTACTTCTAACTAATAAGTTCTTGACTTGCTTTTTTAGTCTTCACGGGCATTAGTCATGGATTCTCGCTATATTATATATGATGGAACAAAATAAAGTCATGTCCCACTTGAAGATTTTAAAAAGGTCTATTTTTATGATTGAGGGACTTAGGTAAAAATTTAGGCTGGAGCAACAATTTCAGTGCAGATCACCTGTACTTCTACAATCCATTGGAAAAGGTTGTAGCTCATAATCATATATGTATTTGTTGTAATGTTTATATAAGGCACCGTGACGCATAAAGATTTAAAAAAAATTCATGATTATCCAATGACTATCTCACATTTTTCTTATAAAATATTACATGCAAAAGCGGAGACTAAGATACTAAGTGGAAGAGAGACATGAAATGGTAATAAAAAAAAAAAGGATAAGTGCATTGAAAGTTTTAAAACTTATTAAGAAAGTATAATCGAGTCATAAAACTGTCGAAATGTGCAATTAAGTCTTAAAATTTGTCATGAAAGTGCAATTGAGTTCTAAAACTTTTTTTTTTTTGTCAGTCCTACGCTAATCTTACTCTAACACTCACTCTCCGACTTTTGCCCCGCCTCATTGCGGGCGTGGGAGTCGAAACCCACTCCCGAATCCCCTCCCGGAAGATGGGGATTTGAACCCAACCTCCCCCTTCCAAGATGGAAGGGTGGCACGGCGAACCCCAGGTGGTTGAGTTCTAAAACTTTCAAAATGAGCAATTAAGTTATAAAACTTGTCAAATTAATCAAATCAAATTCTTCCATCGATTGTATTTTTTTTTTTTTTATTTTAAGTTTTAGGATTCGATTGCATTTCCGTGATAAGTTTTAGAATTTGATTACACTTTTAAAAGTTTTAGGATTTCACTATACTTTGTAATAAATTTTAAGATTTCTAATGCATTTATTCCGATACTTATACACGGTTAAAATATTTTCCTTCTTTTATCAAGTGCTCTGCAGAGGGTCACCGCGTACCGCCCGAGGTGATACTATTCTTCCCCTTCCCCGTAAAGTAATCCCACTTTCTCCTCCCGATTTTTTCCCGCTTTCTCCATTTCTCTCTCCTCCACGTTCTTTATTTTCAAGCTTCAAGCTCTGCACGCACGAAACTCCCCATGAGCCACAATGGTCCCACCGCCAACCCCAGCCTTCACGCACCCTAACTTTGTCGCTCGTTGTCAACTTCGGCCTCGCGATT
This sequence comes from Eucalyptus marginata, assembly GCA_014182565.1. NCBI lineage: Eukaryota > Viridiplantae > Streptophyta > Magnoliopsida > Myrtales > Myrtaceae > Eucalyptus > Eucalyptus marginata. The sequence goes on from CM024593.1 coordinate 11,341,592, forward strand.
GTCGTCTCTCTTCTGCAAATTCAACAATTGATAGATGGTGACAGTATACCGATATAGTATACTCGCCTCATATTTGTATGGTGGCTTTTTAATATAGTGTTGTATGATCTATGGTCCATATCACTTTTTTTTGCTCATATATGTAGGTGAGTCTATGGTTTTGAGCCATGCCTCCCAGGCCTTCACTGTTAGCTCAAAAAATCACAACCCTTCATGTTGAGATCAATTGAAACATAGATCTAATAAATTTCAACCTATAAGTGAAAGATTCTAACTATTTTTAGATAGCTTGTGGGTAGCTTCATAACTTTTTGACTATACAAGTTATGCTTGTCACCGCTCATTTGGTCGGTGGTTGACTTCTAAAACAGTAAACTTCTTGACTACTTATATTTTTGGTTCAATGTTTTCCCACATGATAAACTTTTTAGTTTTTCTTTAAGTGTTCCAACTATTGTTTCAATGACTTCCCATCATGCATGTTAATTGCCCTGTGTGGCAAGTAAAAAATTAACGGTCAATTATTTTCTTCTTCATCAGTCAGTGTGGCAAAGGGAAAAAGAAGCAAAAAGTAGCTTTAAAAAAGAAACTATAAAAAACAAAAAGGTGGTTAATCTTCTTCCCCGAGTGCGGTGAATGGGCCACGCCTTATCTCTACACAATCATGGTTTGTGATTTCTTCTTACCCAATTCTTACTCTTATAATATTTAAAAGAAAAGAACTTGAAAGGTCGACTCGTGTAATTTCCTAGAAAGATTCAGTTGAATGACAATATTTGCCTCAAAATCTGTTTTAAAGTTCCACGTACATCTTCACATTTCAAGCAAATTCACTTTTCCATGCATCTTCATAGAAAAGATGGTTAATTTTCTTCCTCAAGTGTGTTGAAGGGGCCAAGCCTTATCTCTACACAACCATGGTTTCTAATTTTCTTCTTGCCCAATCCTTACTCTACTTTACAATATTAAATAACAACTTAAAAGGTAATCTTGTGTAATATCCCAGAAAGATTCATCTAAATGACAATAACCTCAAAATCTATTTTGGAGTCCCATGTACATCTTCACTTTTCAAGCAAATTGCCTCCGCTTATATATAATTCAACTGCAATGACCTATATTTCAATTAGAAATTAACTTATTTGGTAATATCATCCTCCTCCTCTTTTCCTAGGCAATATATATAGAAATCTTAAGTTAAGTTTAGTAATCAGGATAAAGTTCAAGATATAATAAAATGTTTGGTTCATACCCAAGACAGTATAAAGTTGAATAAAACATGGATATAGCCCGAATAAAATTATCCAATCGAGGAGGTGGTATAGAGGTGGAATGATTTCTAATATTAATAATATAAAAGTTACTTTTCTTGAATAGTAAACTTTTAAGTTAATAGAATTAAAATTATGTTGAATATATATATCATATTTGAATTATAATATAAAAATTCAAAAAACAAAAAAGCAAATTTGTTTTTATTTATTCCTATTTTTATTTATATATTCAAATTTCTTTCTATCTTATAATATAAATTCAAAATATAAATTCAGTATATATATTTATTGCATATTTTGGGTATTTTAATATTTTAGTTATTTTAGTATAGTTTACTATTTAATAGAATTTTATTAGAGAATGATGTAAGGGGAAAAGAGAAATAAAAAAAGAAAGGAAAAATAAAAATAAGCAAATAAAAATGAAGTAGGCAAAAGTGTCGTGAGAGATTTTAACCATATCCGTTTGTGCAATTTTTAAGCCCATTTACACCGATATGTTATTCATACCAAACAATAGAAAGGGTATGATGTGAAAATATTTAGCTTTATTATTACAATTTACCAAATAGTGGATGGGATAAAGTAAAATTTCCAGATTTCATATCAATCATATATTGGCTAAGAATCCAAATGATCAAACGCAACCTTAAGATGTTTTAAGTGCAATACTTTAAAGGATAAATCACCACCTAGAAGAAATCCCTCTACGCCAATATCAAAGCAAAAATGCACCAAAAATTTTAAGCCATTGCAAATAATGCAATTAAGCCCTACTTATTTTATTAATGCAATCGAATCACCGACCTTTGCAAAAAGTAAAATCAGGTTTTTTTTTTTTTTTCCTATGAAGAATGCCGAAACTTGCCCAAACAACTCTTGAAGCCTATGCTGCAACCTTAAATTGCACTTCTTAATACAGACATAGGACTTCATTGCACTTTGCAATAAGAGTTTATGCTTTGATTACACCAGAGGTTTAAAACTCAATTACAGTTTTCCATTTTCATAGGACCTTATTGCAGCAATTGAAAGGTTTGACACTTGATTACTGTTCCTACAAAAGATGAAGACTTTTTGTCCAATTTCCTCAAAAAAATGACCATGGTATTTTTCATAGAGCAAACATTGGAAGCCAAAGCATGGCGTTATATCATAAGGAAGGGTTAATCCGCTATAACAAGCTATCAAACAATTGATGAGTGTGAGGACAAACGCATAGTTGGATTAAATTCAAAATTGCATTACAAACTCATTGAAAATCAAATTTACTTCAGTGGCATGAGAGCAAACTGTCTAAGATTAGGATTGACCAAAGTTGGGTCTTTAATTTGGACAAAGACAAATTTTAGCGTGCAAGTTCCTCGAAATGACCAGAGTTCAAAGTCCTCATCCTTATTATTATTTGAAAAGAAACCTAAAATCGTCACTGAAGAGAGTCAAGTGAATGATAGTGTGTGTTGAGAAAAGAAAAAGTTGGCTGAGTAAATGGTGCACGTATTAAAAGAACGTGTATCATGGTTTTGCAATTTCAAGTCAACACGACACACACGAATCCGCGTAATTTTCTTCATCAAACATGAGCTTTATTGAATTGATGTCCATGCCATATTTCATTTAAATTAATTAATAAAAGAATGACAAAAAGCATATGATAATAAATCATAAGTCTAATTGGATCAACTGAAAGTTCTAAGATGATATTGTACATTAGTCAAAAGTGATTTAATCGAACCAATTGAAATTTCAACGATGACACTATATATAAAAGTTCATAGACTATTGCTACCATTATCTCTTCCAACAATGGATTCTTTACATTGTGTTTCATAGAAGGCAAGAGGTGTTGATATAATGCATTTTCCAAATTCACTTTCTGATTGCTCTACAAGAACATGGTTGGGATTAGAGAGAACTAGGAAGAAATTCAAAAAGCGGTCGGTATGACTATATCGAGTGGCATTTCTAGGGGGACTTGAATGCGAACCTCATGTGAGACTTGTCTCATGGTTGGTCGAAGCCACGGATATGCTTGCAAGCACATGAACGCTAGCTTCGAGATCAAGATCACATCTCGTGGATCTTGAAGACAAAGTCTAGAAAGCGAGGGACATTGGTCCGGCACATCCTTCAACAGCATCAGCAACTCAATTAGGGTGGAAGATGAGCATTCTCGAGAGGCATGATTTCTCAGATGCTATCCCATGATTGTCTCTAAATATACTAACACTTATTGATGCCCATATGAGGACCATGCAATTTAATTAAAACCACTTGAATAGATATCTACTTTTTGCTCTTTACTTCATTTAATTTTTGCGATGGACGTACTTTCATCTTTGCTTAACTTGAAAAGTTTCATATTTTCACAGTATGCAAATATTGATACGTGAGTATTTTTTTCATATGTTTTCAAAATATGGTTAATGACACTAGTTCTTTGAAGCTCAAGCAGGTGCTCCTCGCAAACATCTCATCCTCTAGCTCAACGGAGCGCTCTCTCTCTCTCTCCTCCCAAGTATTTTTTATTTTTTATTTTTTTCTGGCGAAATTTCTAGCTTGAAATTATTTTCAAAGACATCACATTTCAAAAGTACGAGTTTGGTTCTTTGTTTTTTTTTTTCAACCAATATTCACCTCCTAAAACACTCATGAATATATGAACACATGAAATCCTCGTAAACAACAAAATTAACGTCAACTTTATCTTCTTGATCACGAAGCCCTTTAACTTTTTCACCTCCTTTTGAATTTTACCCATCAAATTGTCTAATTATGTTATTGACAGCGCAAGGCTATTCAATTATATAATCTGCTTGAACTCAATTATTAGAGTAACATCAATTGGGAATCCAATTGCAAGGAGTCGTTTTCTTTTTATCTTTTTATGAACTAAGTTCTTGACTTCCTTTGGTGGTCTTCATGGGCCTGGCTCCTCATATATCATGGATTCTCACCATTTTCATGTGATGGGCCCAAATAAAGTCTGGCCCTGCTTGAAGATTTACAAAACATATACTTTTCATGATGGAGAAACTTAGGTAAAAATTTAGGCCTCACCTTCGGTATTAGTTTGAATCGCCGATGCTTTTATAATTCATTGGAAAAAAAAGTCGTAACTCATAGTCGCATGTGTTTTATTGTAACATGTGTTCTATAATTTTAATCACACGTGTTTTATGTAAATCGAGAGAGAAGGAAAGGAAAGGAAAAAAGAAGAAGGAAAAAATAAAATAAATAAATAAATTCAAAAAAATTTTAAAAAAATTGCATAATGTCAGTATGACTAGTGTCAAAGCGATCAATTTCTTGCCAAAATTAACCAAAAGGACTATATTGGTACAATTAAAAGATTTAAAACTAAATTAATTGTTGTGTAATTGGTTTAGCACATTTTTAGACAATTTTCCCGATTTACATAAAACACTCAGGCTACGTTTGGTCGTCCGAATTTCTAATCGGGATAAGACTAGATAGGATAGGATATGAAATCCTTGGATTTTTTTATATACTTGTCTATTGTTTAGTGAATCGCGATATTAAAGTCGGATATATTCACATTATATCATGTATACATTTTTTTTTTATATATAAACGGCATATCATTATAAATGAACCTAAATGTTCATAAACTGGTGAAAATCTCTCGTAACACTATTCCTTAAGTTATTTTTATTTTATTTGTATTTTATTTTTCCGCTTTTTTATATTATTTTCTTTATTATTTCTTTTTTTCCTCTTTCATCATTCTTTAATAAAATTTTATCAAATAGTAAACTGTACTAACATACCTAAAATACAAATACCTAAAATATATAATAAATATAAATATTTAATTTATAGATTGAATGTTTATTATAAGATATAATTAAAGTTGAATATATAAATTAAAATAAGATTAATTAAAATTTAAAAAAAAAAATATTTTTTATTTCAAATTTCTTAAATTAGAATTCAAATATTATTTATATTGAAATATAATTTCAATTTGTTAATTTAATAAGTTTGTTATTCGAGAAAAATAACTTTCCTATTATGAATATTAGAAATCCTATCCATCTTTATCCCACCTCCCCATGGGATAATTTTATCCTGTCTATATCCTCATTATATCCGAATTTATCTTGTTTTGAGCGAGCACCAAACGTAGGATATGATTATCATATCCTATCCCGAATTTTATCCTGACTACCAAACGCAACCTCATAGATTTCCACATGTGCAGACTAAGCCAAACTCATTTTATTACGATCAAGATTGGGTCCCACCTCACCATCTCGATCTCCCCAAGTTTGATTAACAGGTGGGGCTTTCATTAGAGTTGACCTATGTAATTTCCCAAGAAGATTAAGTTGAATGACACCATAAGCATTATTTTTAAAAGCAAATTCCCCCTATGGTTTAGGGTTAATACTATGAAAAACTTCAAACCCGTACAATTGTGACAAATTTACACTCTATTATTTTTATTAAATTTTACCGTCAAATTGCTTAGTTTGATAACACGTGGCAATTTATCCAATTTAACAGAAATTAACGGATGGTAAATTTGTAGTTATGACAAATATGGATGGATCAATTTAAGTAAAGTCTAAGATCGCCAAGTCCTCCCTTGCTTCTGTCTACCTTTAGAAATTGATTTTATTTTCTTTCTTCTTAAAATGAATGAGCCACCATGAGGGTACCGTGAAGCAGTGGACTCGACAGCACATGTCCCGACATGGTGTTCGCCAAGAGCATTTTCTAGTATCTTTGTGCCAATAAATTAGCGTACTTTGATGTTCTCTCACACTACTACACTTAGTGGTAGCTTATTAGTTGTCCTTTATGCTTCCAAATGAAGGAATGAGACTCCATAATTTCAAAAGCCTGTAGATAGCTTCTCATGTGTGATACTGGAGCTAGCGGGGATAAGAACAATGGAAATGTCCTAATTTTCATATAATACTCACTTAGATACAATAATTTTTTTTTTTTGGTTATAAACCCGGAGTGATTTGGGACCCACCTCCCACGGGCCGCAGGTGAGCCACGCAATGGGGGCGAGAAGTTTCGAACCTCTTCCCTACCGGTTTGAGGGGCGAGGCGCGAACCATCTCGTCCATCACAGAGTGGGTGATACAATAATTTTTTTTCGCTCACTTGAGTGCACAAATTTGAAAAATTTATCACTTGAGCGCCATCGGCGATTTGCTTCATTGGAGAATCCGACGCCGGTTATCTTACGTGACATCATCGATGCTAAAATATAAAAAATTTTAAAAAATCCATGTTGAAATGGAAAATTAATAAAAAAAAATCCGCATATGAAGATTTACTGGAAATAGCATTTAATTGATTGATTCGATGTGACATTTAAGTGAGCAAAAAAAAGTTATAACACTCAACTGAGCGCCATACAAAAATTATAGTACTCTTGCTGTTTTTGTTCCAAGCATTTTTTTTTTTTTTTAATAAGTGAAAGTCGGGGAGGGCCAATCAATGCAGCATTATTTCTATACTTTACCATAAGGGTCTCAAGTAGACAAATGCCTTGCATTAATTATTTTTATAAAACATATAAAACTAAATACTTCTCATGAATGAGGCCCGTTGCATAGGAGACTCAAAATGTTTTAAATTTAATTTTCAACAAAGATCGAGATTAAAATATCACTAAAACAATTATTATGTACTAATATACAAATAATACTAATTGTAAATTACCTCCTTCGCCTCTCCTTTTTCCAACCACCGTATAGCCCTTGATTCTAGAAACCCATCAGACTCTCTGTTTGTTTTACTCACATCAACTCAAATAAAATAAGTAGGTTAGGTTTAACATTTAAATGGGCAATTATGTGAAAAGGAAAAAGTATAAAGGCTTACATTTTTCCATCCATTTTTTGACTTTTGATGCCCCCTAGTATCTTAAATTGACGACAATATCTTGCGGACGCTAGATTTAAGATTTTTTTTTTTTACTTTTTTTCTTCTCTTTCTTTGGAAATTCTGAAGCTTTTAGAATTGACAAAAAATATGTATTTGCCAATGATCTGATTGCATTGTCATATAATACAATTACAATTATCATAATATTCTTGTTAACAACAAATTATTCTACTTAATCAGCTCTACTTTTTAGTTTTGTCAATGTAGTCACAAACTTTTAGGCGATATTTCAATGCAGCCTTTCCCGCCAATTGCCATCAAAAATTGATGATGTAACATCTAGTTATCGCCAACCGTCCTAAGTGGCATGCTAACATGGGCAATTTGTTGATTTCTCTGTCGCAATTTGCGATGATAATTGGCAAGAAAGACTACATATAAATATCGTGCAAATGCATAGGACTATATTGACAAAATTAGAAAGTCAAAACTGAATTGACATTCGTAAAATAAGTTAAAAACTAAATTGATAATTTTTCCAAATATTTAAATGATCACTCCTTCAACGGACAAATGTATAAGTATTTTTGGGATTAGTAACTAGGAGTGCCATAACTTTCGTACGATACTCACTTGAGTGTTACCAATTTGAAAAATTGATCACTTAAGTACTATTGGCAATTTGTCTCGCCGAAAAATATGATGTGGACTTTGGTTGTCTTATGTGGTATTACTGGCGCTTATGTGGACAATTAAAAAAAAATTAAAAAAAAAAATCCATGTCGAAATGGGAAATTAATAAAAAAAAATTCGTGTAAGATTATTTATTGAAAATGACACTTGAATAATCAATTTTTTACTCCAACGTGGCACTTAAGTGAACGAAAAAAAAAGTAATGGTACTCCTGTTGTTCTTGTCTCGAAGCTAGTGTTTGCATTCTCTTTTAATGAAGTAGTAGTAACACTTAGGATATTGTTTAAATATCCGAACATGTAGATTTGTGGTGCAGCTCTATCAATTCTATTATGCTCCACTTGTCCTATATCTTGGTTACTTGGGGTGTGTATGGTGAGCAACTTATGTTAAAAAATAATTTTTTTCAATTTCTATTCCATAAATTTATTTCTAAGTAGTAAAACTCGTTTAGCAAATGTACAAAATTTCTATTTCTGGAATGACAAAGAACAAAAAATGCTTTTAGTACGACTCTAAAAATTTTTATTTCCAATTATTTTCATTAAATTATATATTATCTGTGGGGACCTAACAATTCAAGTTTGGATAAAACTGGATGGCTCGTCAACACCAGATGGTCAGGGGAAAGGTATGACATGTTTGAGCACCCCTCTCGAGTCGATCTCGTGCCGCTTATTTCGACACCAAAACCTTTCACACCTATTGTACAGCTATGGCTCTGGCAGTCGGATCAAGTTGCCATACACGAGGAAGATCATCGACGCCATGCACTCGGGCAGCCTCTTGGAAGCTAGTTACAAGAAGACCGACGTCTTCCGGCTGGAGATCCCAACCGAAACTGAGGGCGTGCCTTTGGAGATTCTCGATCCTGTGAGCAACTGTTCCGACAAGAAGGCCTACAATGACACCCTGTTGAAGCTGGCCGACCTGTTCAAGAACAACTTTGAGACATTCACCGACTACAAGATTGGCGAGGACAACAAACTGACGGAGGAGATCCTCGCGGTTGGTCCGATTTGCTGATTTCAAGGCGAAAATATTTTGAATGTGTGGGGTTGGGGTGATAATAAATGAGCGAGAATAACAATGTGACAATTAATTTTGGTAGTGTGTTAAGTTGATTTCCTATGCGCCCGTGTCTAAAATTTTTAATTGAAACAACCAGGTCTTGGGACTTACCACCGGTAAGCATCTTCAGAATGATCATTTTTCACTTGCTTGGTTTTAACATCAGTCTTGTTTCCTCTCTCTCTCGCACACGCTCTCTGTGCAACATCACAGCCCAGGATTGATCCTGTTGCTTTCATGTGACTGGATTTCGCACAAATTTATTCTGTGTGACTTTTGAGTTACCAGAGGAAACTACATGGGATGGATCTGTCTCAACCAGCATGACATGCAAGGGGGGGCATGGTTGAGGGACTTCCGTTTTCTTATCTGCCATTTCAAAAGTAATTGAAGATGAAAAGTTGGAGAGAATCAAGGACTGAGCTATGGTTTCTGCTTTGTTTTCTTCCATGGCATATGCGCAGATGTTTACTCATAGATAAACCCAGCATGAACAGCTGTAAAGTTGGGATAATTGAAATGTTTTTCCTGCATCCCGCTATAAACATGGTATGCGATAAATTCAATGATGATCGCATGATATGGCGGATTTAGCTTGCGAATGGTCCCCCTCAAGTTGGAGTGTGGACATCTAGGACGAGACACCCTACTTGCTGAAGAGACGGGGAAAATTGAGCATGGCGGTCCCTTGGTGAATATGTCCTTGATGGTTTGAGGGTGCATAAGAAGTCCGTATGATTCCTTGGGACAGTTTCTTTCATTGATGAAATAACAGTCAATCTACATATGCTTTGTTCACACAACAAAAACTAGGGTACGACTGCATGAAGCGTGAAACCTGAATTCCAGTCTATAGATAATACTTCATCTGATAGCTTAAACTTTTATAATAGTTGATAATGGTCTCACAAAATTTTAACGACGAGATCCACCAAGGTTGTTGAATAGAGATGAGCCAAGTGGTTTTCCACAACTAGAAGACGCCGCAGTGCAATATTAGCCTTTCAACTAAGAGCGGGAAACCGTTGTTTGTTTCATCACTACTCAGAAACAGGCGAGTGACCTAAGAAATATGCAGTTTACCCTAACCAGATGAAGAGTTACTTGTAAATGCGGTTTCTAGCTCGTGGAAGTATGAGCGCCATGCACAATATTGGTCCAGAAATAGTGAGATTGATGAATCGATCTACTGGACGATGGTAACGTTGGTAAGTTCTTGGGCCACCGAGAACACTGCCATTTGTGTTCATTTGCTTATTGACAGCATATTATAACTTAAAGACAGGAGCTGATCATGAGGCTTGTGGACGTGACAGATCTGGATTAAATAGATCAAAACCCATAGGAGCAACGTTCACATCTGGTTGACAATCCAGAGAGTAGACGAGCCCCCATAAACAACAGACTAGTTGCAAAGGTTCGAGAAACTTTGGGGCAAGTTCTACTCAGCTCGTACTAGTAGTATGAGTATATGTATGTACAAACACACACATGCCATAAATGATGATCGGGCGGCAAGTAATCTACTCAACAAAGTACAAGTTCACAGAAGTTATGCAAGGAACTTTCGCATAAGTAGTCATCTAGGAAGTGTAATTTCCTCAAGGTTAGATTTTTCGACTTGAAGGTAACATACTGTGAAGTAAAATACATCTGCCTGATGATCTACAGATAGAACAGAAGAAGCAAACTACAAGTCTAAAAAATGAGTAACGACACGCAATTAAGGACAAAGTTGTTGGATATAGAAGACAAAAGGAGAAAAAGAAAATGGATGCTTCCCACAAACTTGTCCTTGCCGTAGCAGAGGGGTCTCTTACATCTTCTGCACCGCAAATGGCACCATCAATGTTATATGGTATGGATGTAAATAACATCTTTTAGTTTATATTTACATTTTTCCTTTTTTTCTTTTCGGAGACTTTAAGGGGATTGAGTTGGTTGGACTCTTTGGTAGAATCGCGCGATGCTCTCCTACAATTTGAATCTCTCAGTGTCTCTTGGTTGGAACAGAGGTGCATGTCAAGTGTCCATGTTCCTCCAAGTCTATATCACACAGAAGAGATAACAAAATATATTTCATATTCAAGCAGAGAACAAGTTGTCAAGTCTCAATGTCAAGTAGTTCTAAGTCGATGCAAGTTCTTTTAGCAGCATCTAATCATACTGCAGGCTTGATTGGGTCGATAGGAACTTTAACTGTTACTAAGTGTGGCCACAATTGAAACAGATTAGGCCAAGCTTTTGCATCACCGTCTATGTGCATAACCATATATTATCGAGAAATATGCAATGAGAGTGTAGAAGATGCAATCAAGAAGTCTGAGAGCACTGTACAGATTGAACTGTACTCAGGCAACAGACGCTGATCCTTTGGACGTTTTTGCCTCTGAAAAATTGTTTCTAGTTTGACCATTATCTGTTCTTTGATTTTTATAGAATCATACTTTTGGAATCTGGAAACATGTCCTTCATGAAAACTGTTCATTATTCTTCATTATAATCGACAAAAATTTTTAGAAGATAAAAGTTCATTTGCCATTTTTAGTTGTCATCATGAAGTTGTGGTAACACTGTTTTCTAGAACCGACCTTCTGTCACTATTCTTGGATTTTGACAAATTTCTATGATTAAAATCTTGACATGTTTTCTTTATGCAAGTTTTAGACAAGATTCTAAGCTTTCATTCGACATTAATTCCATTAAAATCAAATTACATTAAGGTACTCAAAAGGATCAGCCACTTCCTGAGCTTTACAGTACAATGTATTACACACATACATGTTATGAATGTAATCACTTAAGCAAAATCAAGATGGTGTAAGAATGGAAAGAGCTAAGCATGAACAGGTTGTCTAGGAAGTATTATTAACTTTCAAATTTTACCTTCCAAACCTTCTGGATCATTTTGCCACACATACGCGTGTGTATATATATATTTAAATTGTCCATATCTATATATATAGATAGATATATATATATAGATAGATATATATATTTAAATTGTCCATCCAAACAAAATGAACATTTGTCTCCAAATTCCAGACAGGAAAAAGATTCGTTTCTCCCTACTTATCTATAGTTCACTAGCATAGCATAATTTGTTAACACTATAAATTAAATAGAACTTACTAAGAGTAACACGTTTTTGTCACGGGCCGATCGATCTAGCGTTCCCTTACCCGTGCGGCCTTAGGAATTTCTGCCAGGTCAGCCTTTCTCACACTCACTCACAAGGATCGTTTTTGTCACGGGCCGATCGATCTAGCGTTCCCTTGCCCATGCGACCTTAGGAATTTCTCCCAGGTCAGCCTTTCTCACACTCACTCACAAGGATCGTAGAGAGAGAAACCCTAGAGAGAGAAGCTGTAGATCGTATTTCACTTGAGAATGAGATGCTACAATGAGGGGGAGGAGAACCCTATTTATACAAAGACAAGGCAAACCGTATTCCTAGATCTCTCATTGATCTAACGGTGGAGATTAGATCTCTCCAACTACCAACTACTCACATTTATTACATACGAATACATTTACAGTATTGCCCGCCCTTAGGAGTATTCTAGAAGACTCGAGAAAACTCTAAGTGTCCGGGATACAAGCCAAGGGTTGCTTGATCCATAGACGTGTCACGGCCGTCCCGTAGGAACCTCTTGGATCGTCGTTTAGCCATGCAACTTTCATTCTTGGGTTTTTTGTATCTCATGTTGAATGTGGACAGAAACTATTACACTAGGTTGATAATCAAAGAACTAGTATTCGCACAGTTACAACTTTCAAATAGAATCTATGGGCATCCAGAGGCATCCGGACTCAATCCAATGAAGTTATCAGAAGATAGCTTAATTTGACACTTATAGTATAAATATCCATTTGAATAATATGAATTCGTGAGATGATTTTCGGGTTGATATATCGCGGACGTCAAGGAAATTCTACCGAGCATTTACAAGCCCTTATACAATATAAATTATAGATTTATCCTCACATTTTATTTTATTTTATTTAGTCATTCACTACGGTAGAAAGAACACCATTTACATTATATTGATGAAATTATGCTAGGTTATGCTTTTAAAGCACATCATACAGAAAGGTATATAATGGGCCCCACTTTCTTTCAAGTGTCAGCACCGCACTAGTTGATTAAAGTTAGTTGATACTTAATCAACAAGGATTCCAAATAATTGCATTGACTTCGTACTGACATTATTGACTTCGCAATTGATTGAGAACTTACATTAAATAGGCCTGGCACCAAGTATCTATTGTAAATTCAAAGAGGAAACCTAAATTTAAAACCTTACACATTAGAAACGTGTTGTAATGTTTTTTTTTTTTTTTTTGGGCGACATTTTTCGAATGTATTTTTTTTCTCTAAGATACCCATAGAAAAAAAAAAGGAAATGGACGAAAATAATCTTTTAAGATTCTCAACAAGAGATGATTATCGACATTCGAACACGATACTTAGCCGAAAGAAAATTCAGAACTATCGTAGCAAACCTCACCTTCTAAATTTTCTTAACCGGATAAAATCTATTTTCTGGTTTAGTTTGCAAAAGGGTAAATACCTGTTCCTTGGAAAGGGAATATTAACCCTTTTCTTTTCCTATAAAAAATTCCTTTTTTATTTTCACCTTTTCCTTTTTGGCTCCATATAAAATGGACAGCTGCGGTGGAATCACGTTTCCATGGGGAAGCACCCGGTTTCCGTTGCGTGACACCATGGGAACGCCGATCAAGAAAGCTATAAATTCACGCCAACTTTCGGCCCTTATGGCCGAATCCCCTGGCCCACCACCGCCGCGATCCCGACGGCTGCAGTTGCCGGAGCAGCCCCTCGCCGCCGCCGCGCAGCCGCGGAAGCCCGCCGACGCCGAGGAGATGGCGAGGCGGCCCTCAAAGATTCGCCCCCGGCTCCTTCTTGGTTCACGCCGAAACGGTACTCGGTCGGCTTTTATTTCTCTCCGTGCCTTTTTCGGAGTCGTGGTCGGATTTGGGTCGTGGGTTTCTTGGCGGCTGGGGAATTGGTGAATGGGGAGTAGAGTTTGTTTACTCTTGTTTCGCCTCTTGGGACATTGAAGCTCCGTTCGTATCGTTTTCTCTCGCTGTTTTATGATAATTGTGGTGCGGCGTGGTGCCCGATGAAGTGACGAGGAATGGTGGGTGCGGGGTGATAGTTGCTGGGCAATTGCAGCACATTGTGGACTGCGGAGTTCAGTTGGTTTTTGAGTGGTAATTTGGTGATTGGGAACTATAGCATGCTGGGGTTTGGGTCAATTGACTGGTGATTACTCATGTATGAGATGTCCGTTTGTTTCTATGAGGAAAGAGTTGCTGTGAGATTTCTGGAAACAGAAAATTACCCGTCGATCGGGATTAGCTTTGTTAGTTATTGTTTCGGCCGTTGATGTTCTTCTCTGGCCTTAGCATCAAGTGCAGCTTAGATTGGACTCACTTTGAATATGGCAGGTCAATGACTTGTCATGTATTCTTTTGTCATCTGATTGGAGAGTGATCTTGTTGCATGCACCTGCGGCTGACAGTGCCCTGTTGTACCGTGTATTGTATGAAGGAGATTGCTTCCAAAGTAGAATGTGGGTTGGCTAACTGTCGGTTCAACTTTTCTGAGAAGTCAATGAGGTCATAATTGTTTCCTCACAAGTGTGAATGAGGCTGGCCATGACCTTCAAGTGTAAAATTTCCTGAATGTGTTGTCTAATCTTAAGCAGAGATGACTTGTTCTATTTGGTTGTGTAATTGTAGTTACTATCACACAATGCTTATCTACATACCATAACTTACTGGATTGTATAGGATTTTAAGAGAATATACTCGAAGAAATGGGTAACTAAAATATTGGACTTGTTTAGGGCAATAACCAGGAAGTTTACTTTTCTGTATGCAGGTTGCTTGTCATCTTTTGTGTGATTAACATGTTAAATTACGTGGATCGAGGAGTGATAGCCAGTAATGGTGTAAATGGTAGTCGGAGTACTTGCACAAAGGATGGAAAATGCACTTCAGGCAGAGGAATCCAGTAAGTAAAGAATTTTGTTTTGTCTGATTATGCAGACAAGTCTATTGTTCCGGTATCGTGGGACCTTTATATTGGACATTTTGAGACCTGGTACTGGTTGTTGTTGCCGATCTAAAGGAGATTGAATGTGAAATTGAGGTTAATCTTTTTTTCTGAACAAGAACCAGAATTTGTATTCCTGTACTGCCATTCTCATCTTTTTCCCATTTTGCTGAAAATATCACAATGATTGACATATCTAGTATTCTATTGGAGGCTTTTGATTTTCTTCTTATTGGGGTTCCTTTTTATGTTTTCAGACTATACAGTTTTGTTTAATGTAAAAAACTTCTGAAGGTCCAACATAATTCTATTAATAAAAGTTTGCTGAAAAGTAAAGAAATGTAAGCTGACAATCTCCATTGCATTGCACCAGTCTCCATTTTTATCATCTTCCTAAGTCGAAGCCGAAATTCCATCCTATTCTCCTTTAAAATTTTCTGGGCAATTTTTCTCTTACCATCATTATTGTAATCATAGCTAGTTTTTCAAGCATTTAGGAATTTATAGTATAGTGTTAATATGTCTTATAACCTTATCATAGCACTTTGGTTGCAGGGGGGACTTTGACTTGAATAATTTTCAGGATGGTGTCTTGTCATCTGCATTTATGGTTGGACTTCTTGTTGCATCCCCTATATTTGCTTCACTAGCAAAGAGGTAATGCCCAATTCCAGTACAGCTTGGATACCCTATGTACTTTGCCCAATGTTACTAATTCTATATGAAGAACTTGTCATTCACGGAATGGGGAGAGAACGATTGTGGGATTTTCAGAGTGACTAAATCACTTCTAGTTTTAACGGAGCAAGGCTATAAAATCCTGAACATGTTCAGCACAGGTCATGATGGAAACCTTGGTCTTTTGATTGGTGTCATTCTTTGGTTGTGTGGGCTTGGAAGACGTCCTTAGTCAGGGATCTCATGCCGCTACAAGATAATCTTGAATATTTTTCCACATTAAGTACTTAAGGTGGCTTGGCTTATATTGTCATAATATCCTGAAGAGTTTTCAGATCAATGTAGCTGCTTTGAATATAATATTGACATGACCATTTTGAAAATATGATATAGACTACACTTGCTTTTATTCTGAGTGAATTGTACCTGCTTCTCCTCTGCATGATATATTTGAAAACCTTAGTTGGTGTTAATTATTTAGTATTTTAGCTATATCTTCCTGTGCTGAAGCAATTTTATCATATGGTTTGGTGAATGTCTTCTACTCTATACTAATATCTGTTCTGCCTTCTTTTTTCTAGTTTTAAGTAGGTACTGATGTACATTACTTTAAAACTTTGCTCATAATTTCAGTGCCACATACTTAGACAGCAGGTATACAATGAACAATTTGGAGGGGCCAAGGTTAAGATTTAGCTAATATAGGATGGTGGACTCTATCATACATTTACAGTTATCAAATTTTTCCAAATATTAGGAACCTGTAACATGAGATATGTTAGACGTAAATGGGTACGGGGTTCATGCTCAATGTACTCACTTCTGTCATTTATTACCAACATATATTCAATGATAAGGTTACTAGTCCATTATTTCATTAATTTTGGCAAGATACAACCACAAATGAAAAACTAAAATAGCATTTGAAAGTTGAGAATCCAATTTGATTTGTGAAAAACTGTAGTTGTCATTCACTGAGCTCACTCGCTCACATTTAGTGGCTCATCTTTAACCTTTATGAATCTTCCAATCCTTGACTTCAACAAGAGTGACTTACCTCCAATTTTTCTAATTGCCCTCCTTGTTTCTATTATTGATGTGTTTTATCTTTTGTAATTTTAGCTAATGTGCCATTTGGTTTTATATGTTAATTATGTTGATATGAAAGTTTTTCTTGTAAAAAAAAAAATGTTAAAAAGAACATAGAAACTTCATGAGAATCAATTGGTTGAAATTTGGAATTAAAGTGTCCAGAAGATTGGTTCTAGTGTAAGGATCCCATCACTGTGTTCCTGTGCACCTCTAATACTGAGTGCATTATTGTTGTCTTTCAGTTCTCACAATCTTCAATCAGTTTTTGCAACCTTCAGTGTTCGCTCTTGTAGGAATCGTTTATAATATTGACTTATTAATAACTTCTTCTCTAAAATATTTCAGTGTTAAACATTCTCCATTTATAATAAAAAAAATTGGCTGCATCTTTCTTGATTGCTGCAGGTTACAGGTTTTAAGTATGCACAGTTTATCTTTCTCTTCATTTTGTTATAAAAATTCTTACATAATTTTTTTTCACTTTCCAGTATCAATCCATTTAGGCTCATCGGAGTTGGACTATCTGTTTGGACACTGGCTGCAGCTGGGTGTGGTAGTTCATTTAGCTTCTGGTTTATCGTGATATGCCGGATGTGAGTATGGAAGCTTTGCGGCTATTACATTCTAAATTGTAATTTTTGGTCCCTTAACTTTAAAATTGTGCTAAGGGCTTACATTTTCGGGTTTACTTCTTAAAGGCTGGTTGGAGTTGGGGAGGCTTCTTTCATAAGTCTAGCAGCGCCTTTTATAGATGACAATGCACCTGTTGCTCAGGTGTGCCACACCTATTGCTGTTAGAATAAGCACACTTCTTGTGGATAAGTAATTGTTAAGTTTGCTGTAAATTTTATTCTTATTCCTGGGAACAATATTAGCTAAGATTTTATTATTTCTGGCAGAAAACAGCATGGCTTGCGATGTTTTACATGTGTATACCAACTGGAGTAGCTTTGGGCTATGTGTATGGAGGATTAGTAAGTTGTTTATTCCCTCACATTCGCTCTTTGATTTTGCTGATTATGTCTGGGCTGGGAGTATGACAGGCTTTCAATCTGCATCCTTTGAACATGCCAAGTCTAAGTAGATCAATATAGAGGCAGTAGTATCACTTGTCAACTGCCTGGTGGAAAATTTGTTCTTTCGGTCGCTGCCTGGTGGCATTTGCCAGCTATAATTATTTGCCATTTGCTGAAGTTTTGATAAATTGACCTTTTCTTCCCTTTTGTTTTAGGTTGGAGATCATTTTAATTGGCGGTATGCATTTTGGGGTGAGGCTGTGTTGATGTTTCCATTTGCTGTTTTGGGATTTGTAATGAAGCCTCTGCAGCTAAAAGGTGCATTTCCATCTAGAGTGCAGCAAGATTCTATCTGGTCTTTGCCTATAAAGAAGAAGAAGATATCTGTTTTTTAGACCCACAAATTAGCATATCACTGCAGGTTTTGCTCCCGTTGATTCAAAAAGTCAGTGGCATCCATTGAAACAGCTGCTATTGTGACTGAAGGTAATTATTCTTCTAATATTGTGTGCTAGAATTTCCAGATAGTATTGCACTTTCTTTTGTCTTATCTTAAAATTTTTAATTTGTTATTTCATGTACTTTGGCAAAAACTTTCAGTAAGACCTTTTTCTTATTATAGTCCATAAGAAGCAACCAAAGCCATTGATGCAACAGTCCAATACTTGCTCACAAGCTTCAAGAATGGAAGAGTTCAATTTGCATTTTGTTAGGGCCACCAAAATATTGCACATTTTTTTTTTTTGGCTTTTGCTTGGTTTAAGATTTCTTTTGGCAAGTGGATTTAATACAGCACAAAAAAGAAAGTAGGCCAACTCAGTGACACCATGTATTGAATCTTCGTGATCGGTCAACAATACTTGAATAGTCTTGTAGCTTTTCTGGTACGATATGCAAACAAAGATAAATTCATTATTCTGGTGGATTTGATGTCTTATTGTGGTCACGTTGCTCCATTTCATGATGTAAGCGTTGTTCCCAGAGTTTACATGACCTGTCTCATCATTAATATTTGCATGATTGATATTTTTAAATCTGCAATTGACGACTGGATAATCTTTGATTTTTCTCCTTTTTTGGATTGCTATAATAGGAAAAATTCTTTGGTTCAGTTAATAAATTTAAGGGTGTTATAACCTCTTATCTCATCTGAGTCTGCAACATGATTTGTTGGAATCTGCTGAAAAAAAGGAATTAATGTTCCTACTTCTAATGTAGGCAACCACTTCCCTGGCAGTAGTTTGTATAATATCTACTTTCTTCTAGTTTTTAAATGTTTCCTATTTTCTCGAGCAGATGCATCGAGTATTAATCCCTCTAAACTGGTTGGAAATGAAGGTACTGGCAGTGAAGCTTATCATGAGCCATCCAAGTAAGTGGTTCTCTGATGGAGAGATAAATGTAGATATATAGGTGTATTAACTTATCTACTATTTTTGCATGTATGTCTATTAAATATGTTAATCATCAATGAAATGGCATCTCCAGCAACGAATATTTTGAAGCAACAAGGCTGGAAAACTGAGAGTTTCATAAATGCTGATCAGTTGGGTATATAATATTCTCAGGAAAAAGAGTTCGCAGTGGGTAGGGCACACCCATTATGAGTTCATGTTTGCTTCATGAAGTGGAAAAGTTGTCAATTGACAAAGGAACTAGGAGAAATTTAATTGAGCGTTGATTATAGAATTATAACAATTCAGGGTTCTCGATAATCATAGATGGAAATTGTTCATAAGTAGATGTACAATAAGTTGGGACTCAAGCTAGGATCATTGATCGTTTTAACAACGTTCTGCTTCTACAGTAACTTGATCAAGTAGATGGATAGAAAGCCTATATTCTATGTGTAATAGACTTGATTGTACAGTTGGTAGAAAAGTGCTCAAGTCTAGAGTTAGTGCCTGAAAGAGCCAGCCTTGTAAAGCATCTTTGCAGTTATTAATTAGTAAAAAAGCTGGCTGTAATGATGTTCCGTTTTCTTTGAGGCTTGCAATAATTATTTACACAAGACAATGCCTGGCAGAAAAAGCGAATCCATGGTCCAAAATGGACTTTTGATAATTTGTTCTTCCAGAAGGACGAAAGTTTTTTGGGATGGAATCTTTGATTTGCACCTAATGCATTCTCCACTTACTGTTTTGGGTAGAAGCTTTGCCTTCTAAGACATGCAAAAACTGATTCCAAATGGAGTATAATTGGCAATGCCATTAGTTGAAGCATTGAAATGACAAGGGCCCACAAGAAAATAGTTCCTGAAACATTTTTAAATTGGCGACTAAGGTTGAAACAGAAAAAGTTTTTGCTGATTCAAGGGCCTGTGACTTGAATAATTTATTCAAGTTTTTGCAACTAGAGCCTCATATTTTCTATTCGCTGGCAGAAGATTGATGCATATGAGCATGAATGTGTAGAGACAGATAGAAAGAGAATGGAGGGAAGAGGGTGGAGGAGGGGAAGGAATTATATTTGTATCTCAGTGCCTTCTTTTTATGAGCTTATTTATTTCTTTGCAGGAGATCAGGCTGTTTGTCCACAATCTGGAATGAAGTAGCAAGATTTTCAAAAGATATGAAAGCACTTCTGGTTGATCAAGTTTTTGTTGTGAATGTTTTGGGTAATTCAATTTTTCTAGTTTTCTTCACTCGTAGGCCACTAGGCTATCACAGATTTTACCAACATTTTATCTTTTTATTCATTAATGACATTGGCAGAATCGGATATTACTGTGCTAATTATGTGTTTACTATTTGCTATTGTTTTGACACAGCAAATCTTTTAACATGTATAACTTGTTAAATGACAGGTTATATTGCCTACAACTTTGTCATTGGAGCATACTCATATTGGGGGCCAAAGGCTGGTTATAACATCTATCATATGGTATCAGTGTTTGCAGAATTTAGCTTATCATGGCTGCTTTCCTTTAGCGTCATTATAGTGTTTTCTTTAATGTATTGCAAGTTCTCTTAAAAAAGTATAAGCAGTTTTTTGGCCATCTAGTAAGTACATATTTCTGGATAACAGAGTAATGCAGATATGATGTTTGGTGGAGTTACCATCATCTGTGGGATTTTGGAACATTAGCTGGTGGATTTGTTCTTGATCGCATGAATGCTACCATCTCTAATGCTTTTAAGGTAAGTTCTGGCATTATTTATGATCCCATTATTAATCCATTTATGTTTTAGGTTTACTATATTTGGGTCCCTGAGCCTGTTTATACTTGAACAAAGATAAATGGATGTTTGAAAACTGTAACATGTGATCCATAGTAATGTTCTTTAAGATAAGGTTTCAAAACTCTCTCAGTGTCTCATCTTCCAGGAAATAAAAATTTCTTTTCTATTGGACCCATTGTTTTTTTGGTCACTGGTCGATATCTTTCTCTCTCCACCCAGTGGCAACCCATCTACCTCTTTAAGTACCAATTATGTCATACATTTGGAGAAGTCTTCTATCATGTCAGTGAATCTAGAGCAAATGTTTTGTTTCTCTTGTGGGGGTTGTTATGACCCCTTTTGCATCGACTGTTCTCTTTTTCCTTCTGACACTGGTAATTTCTCTGTTATTCTGATGTAGCTTCTCGGTGGAACAACCTTTCTAGGTGCTGTTTTCTGCTTCATCGCCTTCTGTCTGAGGAGCCTGTATGGTTTCATAGCTCTTTTTGCACTGGGAGAGCTATTTGTATTCGCTACACAGGTAATCATTCAAGTGAATTTTTCCAAATCTGGTTCTCCGAAGACAGACTCCATCTTCACTTAGTTGGGTATTCTGACCCTTTGATGTACATTATGCCGTGTACTAGTAGTGGAAAGTTTTGCCTCATATTGTCACTTCTAGTTGGGAATGTCACACTAAGTTAATCAATTAAGTTACCAGAAGCAGAAATTTTTTATTAAGCTCTGTTCATGATTATCTAGATTGTGAAGATTCTATTGCGTGTGAATTGAACCTGGAGAATCATGTGCACCATTTAAAGCAGTTTGCAATGAGTACCAATTACCATTAATTGTAGTCTTCTGACTACTATTAAACTGTTCAATTTCTTATTATACTCTGTCTATGCAGCTTTGATGGTATTTGAAAATGTATGTGAGTTGCATTTCCTACTATTCATGTGATTTTTGCCAATATTTTGAAAATTGTACTGTTTAGAAACCAGAAGCTGGCTGTTTGCTATTTATTCAACCAGTTCCATGGTCAAACGATCCAAACTGTTGGGTTTAGTTTCATTAATGACAGAGCCTTTGACACATGTGTTGGTTAGATTGTGTCTGCGTGCTTTTAGTTCATAAAGTTCATGGATTCTAGACCGTGTCACTCAGAGGAATACTTCTTTCCTGAAGAGCTTAAGATCTTTTTTGAATAAATTATTTGCCACAATGCTGACAAATAAGTTGCCTGCCTAGCTGGATAAGAGCTGGATACTTATCAATAATAGGGCACAGGCTCCAGACCCCACCTCACCACATGTTTAATGACTTGGAATGTGAACATGGGTGGAGTAGTGGTTCCAAAGGACTCTCCAGTTTATATTTTCTTTGATTGATGACATCGTCATATAATATTTCATCCTATTGCAAGCTTTGCTGAGCATATCTATCATGTTTATACCAGTACTCCTTTTGTCTTGTAGATGCTATCAACTGCGTAGATATTGTATCTTGCCTTTTCTTTCAAGAGGACATGTCTTGCACGTGCAAATGACATATCAGTGGTTATCCTTTTGTGACTTTTGTCGATAGCTTGAGGACCTATTACTCTATTTTCAATCCCTTGCATTCCTTGCATTTCAGCATTCAAATTCTTTTGCTTAAAATGGACCGGCATTTTTCTTCTATATCTTGACTTATTATAATATTCTTCCACGATTCTTCCTTCGCAGGCTCCAGTTAATTATGTCTGTCTCCATTGTGTCACGCCTAGTCTAAGACCATTATCAATGGCTATTTCAACCGTTGCTATTCACGTCTTTGGTGATGTGCCATCGTCACCACTTGTTGGGGTTTTTCAGGTGTGCTTCAAACAACTTTTTTTTGGCTAATATCTAACTTCTATGATTATTCATCAAGCTAGTATACCAACCAGAAAGTGGTTTTCCCAAACTTGATTTGAGAGTGAGAATGGCCTGCTGAGCATGATGCTCGAATTATCATACCCTGGTCTTTATTTTCTTTTGTTACTTCTCGTGTTATTCTTCAAAGAAACAAACTGTTTGACCTGCAAGAAAGGCCTGTTGGTTGCTCACATTTGTTCAAGTGCTGGCATTTACAAATAATCCTGATTTTATTGCTTTCTTTTCTGACTATTTTGCCATTTTTAGTTATTTTTCCTGGACTATAATTGTATTCATGTCATTGGATTATTCAAATTTCAATTGCTTGTGTCCAAAAGAACTTAAGTGGAAAATAGCAGTCCTTATGCAATTATTTGATCCTTGTCATACATCCACTTTCTGATGGTATTGTGTTCATCCTCATGATTCACAGGATCGTGTTAATAATTGGAGGGAGACAGCACTAGTTCTGACATCGATTTTGTTTCTTGCTGCTGGAATTTGGTTTATAGGTGGGTAATTTGGATCCTTGTTTCAGTAAACCTGGGTAAATAATGCCAAAAGTAGACAGATCCTGTTGTGATGCAAACATGAATTCGTTAGTTTCTTTTGCTCATGGATGTTTGTTTTGAGGTGGATTGGTGTTATTGACATAAGTCATTTCATGCTTCTTGTCAGGAATCTTTCTTAAAAGTGAGGATCGGTTTGATGAGGATAGTGTAACTCAAGCACCCACAACTGAGAAAGCTAACTTGAAACCATTGCTTGATGGGAACAGTCCAGAGAGCGTAAATGAAGTATGATGCATCAACCAAAGCACTATGGCATGTGCTCGTGTCTTTTTCCCTTGTAAGACTTCATACTCTTCCTTTGCATGGGAAAACTTATAATATAATACTCCTTAGCGCAGAATTATCTCCCGATTGTTAGTTTGCTGGAGATTCCCATTGCTTTTCGCTGCCTGCTAAATTCCATTTCTTTATGGAACAGCGTGACCTATGTGCAGCAAGGCATGCTAGGATCTTGTATTCATCGGGGGACTCTGTGATTAAATTGTACATATAAGGGCTTTGGGGCGATTCATGCTAGAGCTTGATGCATGACACACAGTCGTCAACGTCGAAGATGATGTAGATAAAAGATTTGTCTGCAATGGTGAAGCCATGCTAAGGTCTAAATTTATGGATTTGAGTCTTTTGATTTGTTTTGCAAGTTCTTGGACAGGTTTTGTTGATTAAATAAAATGGCGAAGAAATCTCAAGCTTTTTATGGGTTCATGTTTTCTGACATTTAGCTTTCCTTTCCAAGGGATTTTGTGAATAATTACTTCAGCTTGTAAAATTCTTTGAAATTCGTTTGGGCCATGCATTGTAGTCCTATCTGGAAATCTAATCTCTTTCTTATGCGATGAAGCATATAAACCACCCGTATGTACATTTACGAGTCTCATCCTACACATAAAAAATGCTTGCTGTCTAAATCTGCGCAGCGTTTGTGAACTGGATTTGTTTTGATGAGTGGTTGTGCAAAATGGACTGCCCTAATCAGAAACCACTTGGACCGGACTGAACCGGCCGGTTCGATCTAGTTCCCAGAAGTGTCAGTCCAATTCCCAGTTCCTAAAGATGGAACCGGTGTCCGGGATGTCTTGTTCATGATTCCGAGGGAAAATTGGACCAGACCGGACTAGCTACATATATTTATTATTATTTTTATTTCTTGAAAAAAAAATTAGTGGATTTAGTTTATTGTTCTTGAAGAAATAGGAGTGTAATTGGATAATAAGATATTTAGATGGAAGTATAAGATTTGTCTCAACTTCTGAATTTGTTTTTGATTATGCTTTCAATAATAAGATATCTGGACGGAAACAACGAAACAAATAGAAATTGATTGCATTGGATTGGATCAAGAATTGACCATCCTTCAACCTGTAGATGGTTTCCAGCTCGTGATGTTGTAATTGGATTCAACTCTAAGAAATAGATAATGACGATAGCTCCATAAATTTGAATGATATTCGGTACATGAGATCTCCCTTTAAGAACAATGTTGGGTGAATTGAATCTCCTTTAGATGCTTCCAAGGTTACTCTAAGTACAAGATAATATAATACGAACTCGGAATTCGCAATCCCATCTCGATCCCTTACTAACTTGGTTGCCCAATTCACGACTTGTGATCTTGGTAAGGGGACTTGAGATCTAGGGGCTTAGGTGCGGGTCCACAACTCCCAGACTCGAGATCTAGCACACAACCTTGGTCTATAGCAGCTAATCTTGAGATTGTTTATTGGTGTCAAAATATGACATACGGGAATAAAAAAATATGACATACGGGAATAAAAATGGAGGATCGTCTCTCTTTACAAAAAAAAAAAAAAAAAAGAGAAAGAGAGAGATCCTGAAGATTGTGTAATGCTTACTTTTCAAAATCTGTATTTAAACCATGGCAATGTTTTATTGTCTCTCCTTTCATCTTTGGATCCCCTCTAATGATATGGGACGCAATGTGGGAAGTGAAGGAATTTTGTGCAAAATTTCCTCTCATGATATTGGTTACTACTTCTTGATCACTTGTACCAACCAAACGATTCACTACATTCTCCAACAAGGTGCTTTCGCAGTTAGTGTTTTTCCCAATCTCTAGTGTTATATCAAAACCTGCCTCCATGATAATTATCCAATTGAGACAATCGATCGATCGTTATGAGACGTATAGAAAAGTTTGTCTATCTCAATTAGTTTTTTAATTAAACTTAAACCATTAATTCATAATTGGAGTAAATAGTTTTATAATCAACAATCGCCTGACTCTCAAAAAAAGTTCTTCAAAGCAATCATGGAGAGAGGTAAACTAACAGCACTGCCTCCCTGGGAATACTATTCGAGAATTTCATCTCCTACACACGAAGTACATAGACGATTGCTTTGGTTGCAAAACCGAGCACTCAATTTTAACTCTCTATTAATCCAACCGCAGTCCCTCGATCCCGTAGTGTCCCCAACATAGTTTGGTCACGAGGACCTCGGACTCGGGTTCTAGGACCAAAGTCCGAGGCTCAGATTCCGAACACCTAACTAAAATGCACTCTTTTATTTTTTCATTCACTTTTCTTCCCATTTAACTGTGCCGCTGAAAATGTTCATTTGCAAAATATCTTTCATCAAAGGTTGAATCTTTAATTTTTTAAGTAAATTGGGTTTTGTGGCGACTTAAATAGGAAGCAATGTGCATGGAATGAATCACTAATGCTAATGAAACTAATGTAACTAATTGAACTTAAAGAATAAAGAATTACAAATAAGAACGATAAATCAATATATTGAACTATAGAAACAATTGATTCTACTTGGACTTATATAGCCTTGTACACAGTGTAATTGTCAATGTGCTGTTATCTTCTAAATCATGAACTTCAACTACCTCTGAAATTCTCGACTCTGCGCTTCACAATCTTTAACTGCATATTCTTATCTATAAGTAGTTATAGTCTTTAGGGTTTCTTCCGTTTAGACATTCTTTAAATGTGTTTGACTGCTGTTGTTTTATGTCGACAATTGTTTCAGTCTCTTTTCATTGATAGTCACATAATCTTGTTACATCTATTTGCAATCAAGTTACTTGACCTTTTCCGTGGATAACTCAATCTCAACACCTTTCACTAAGTCTTGAATTATTTTGGGTGTCAACATTAACATCTCAAATTTATAGCAACTTAGAAAAATTTTGATTTAGTAGTAAAACAAAATAAGGAAAAGCTTTGTTTTAGCCTTCTTTGCTTAACCACCAAGGGTTGGCGCAGTTGGTTGGGCCGCCAAGAAATTTGCAACTTGGGAACTAAAGATCACTTGGCGGGGTGGGTTGGAGCACCAAGAAATTTGCAACTTGGGAACTAGAGGTCACGTCTCGAAGTCACCTACAAAAACTAAGACTTAAATTTTAACTGATTTATAGGTTTGCAGAGTGCTTCATGATGCAAGAATAATGATACATGGGCACAAAAAACGAGAGAAAAATTTGTTTATTTGTTTGTAGTTGAATTCTAAAATGAAAGTACAATATTTTTAAAACTTTATGGACTTGGTGTTCTTCTTCGAACTTTCTGAACTAAAATTTCAAGTGACTACTTTAAAATAGCATAGAACGCAATGGACTAAGGAGCACTTATACCCTTAAAACGTATCTTTCTATGCTTGCTAATTTTATAAGCAAAAGGTATGAATCAATCGATGGGTTTCTTTAAGCCTTTTGTCAGTAGACGGGGTCTTCGTTGGACCTTTCACCCGACCATTGGGCCTTTTTGGACCCTGATTCTATACTATTTATGGACATCATGAATATAAATTTTGTCCTAATGCTGCCCTGCCCCACCCCCCCCAAAAAAAAAAAAAAAAAAAAAACTTTAGCTTTAATCCCAATCCTATCCTAAAATTTTTTTCATCTCATAAAAAATTATAAATTTTAGATCAAATCCCAATTCTTCCTTGAACTTTTTTTTGTTTCATAAAAAATCACAAACTATTACTTGAGCTCTATATTTGCTTCCATTAACCTTCTATCCAAAATTGCCCTTAGTGATACAGTATTTCCATGTCATTGCTCTAGTTTTTTTTTTCCCAAATTTCATATTTAAGAAGATATCTTTTGGAGATGAATTTTCATGTCAACCCAAACAACGTCATATTGGATTGGAAATTTGGGTAAAAATTAGAGTTGAATTTCTTCAATTGCTATTACTCTTAAGAGAATATTCCTTCCATCTCGCTCTAGGATTTTTGATTTTGTGCTTAGTCTTCAATTTCTTGTGCCTGGGAGTCT
Organism: Eucalyptus marginata; assembly: GCA_014182565.1. Lineage (NCBI taxonomy): Eukaryota > Viridiplantae > Streptophyta > Magnoliopsida > Myrtales > Myrtaceae > Eucalyptus > Eucalyptus marginata. Next base: position 11,369,253 of record CM024593.1, read on the forward strand.
TCCATCTCTTGTTGTCAGATAGCTCATGCTCGAGAAACTCAACTCAGGATGCTTAAACAACTCACGCCTCAAGAGTTTTTCGTATCTTGATTATCAAGATAAATTTTGGGCGGGGGGTTGATGGGGGCAGATATGGGACTCAAATAAAAGTTAGTGGTTTTTTAGGATAGAATTGGGATTAGAATTTAAATTGGCAGTTTTTATGGGACAAAAAAAAGTTATTGGACATAAAGTAGGGGTTTTTAAAAGGGAATTAGGCCTATATTCCGAGAAAAAAAAGGGTGAAGGGTAACCCATTGCTTCGTAGAAACTATATTGAGAATACATCGGAAGTTTGGTCCGTAAAATTTGTCTACGATAGATTTTTAATTGTAGTGGTGGCTATGATCGACTTATATGTGTTAGCGGGGTTTACTCCCATGTGGAGGAAGCCTAATGAATAGCAAGCCTAAAATGGCTTAAGCCCATATGATAAGTTATATGTAGAAATATGGTTTCTCACTATCTTGTAAGTGGTAAGGGCAAATAAATTAGTAGAGATGCAATAAAAAGAGGAAAAAAAAAGTAGAAAATTTGGGGTTTGTAGATCAGTTTGATTTACATCAAACTGGCATTGAAGGTCAATTCATGGTCCGATTGAGCTAAAATTTTGTCAACATGTTTGTGGCACACTTTTCTCGAATTTGGATAGTTTGATTTTTGTTTGAAGCTCCCTACGTTAGGTTTTTTGTGGATTGATCAAAACTTACATTTTTTGTCAGATTTATCCTTGATTTCTTGTGAATTTTATGTATATTGCCAAGAATGATGTTCTTAAGATCTTTGCTGCTATGTATTTCTAGTGTTTACTAGAGAAGAACTTTGTTTACTTGATTTTGTTGATAGTGAAGTTTTTGGGAGGACTCCGCTCCCGTGATTTTTTATCTCCTCACAACGAGAAGGTATTTCATGTAAACAAAATCGCTTTGTATTTACGTGCTTGATATTTATTTTGCTCTACTATATCATTTCCTATTAGGCTTACACATGAGGGGAAATTATTCTATTCCGTTGCGTTAATCCGATATTATTCGGGCCGCTACTATTCTCCCATCAATATGAATTTTCAAATTATTGCCATATCTCATATTAGATTGATCCTATAGAGAAGCCTGATAAATCTAGAAATTATCATTTCTTGTATCTTGTGTTGCTAGTTATTCGCTCAAAAATCATCAACAACGATTGTCAATTGAATAGTGTCGATTAAACGAACCTGATTAATGATCTCCGACATCACATTGCAGCCATCATATTTGATTGACAGACAATTCCAACCACGTGTAGAGCAGTTGGCGATGGATGGGACGCGCCTTCAAAGCGAGTAGGTGGGTAGCTGAGGTGACACCAGTTCGGCCACCCCAAGGCTGGTCGGTGTGCGAGGATCGGTGGCCGAAGCTCTGTCGAGCGGTTGCCCCCTCGCCTATATATAGGCCCCCCTCGACGATGGCCAAGGAGCATGGCCAAGAGAGGATCCAAGGTAGCCAACTCCGATCACTTCCCCTGAGAGATATCGGAGGAGGTCCAAGAGCCGGCCAACCCGGAGATCCAGATATGGTTGGAGGGAGGGGTCCTGATCTAAGGGGGTTCCATATCAGTGAAGAGGGGCTGAGCGAGAGAGAAATCAGCGGGGAAAGGGCCGGAGCTGGAGAGCGTAGGGCCAGATTTGCGAAGCTGGAGGCCTACCGTCGCCATCTAGTGATCACGACTGTTGCTCTGCTGCTCCGCCACTGGCAACTCCAGATGATTCGGTAAGCAAGGCTCGGTTTTCTTTCCGTCGCGCATAGACAACACTGAAACTCATGGCCGTCCGCTTCGTGTGCTCTCTGGCATCGTCAGCTTCAGCGTCGCTTGTGCCGCCACCTGGCGACGTCTACTCCGGTGATGTCCTTAATGCCATCCCCGATGACCCACCGCGATCTCCCGCCAAGCTGAGTTCGCCACTGAATACCTCATCGCTACGGCCTCCGATTTCTTCAGTGTCGCCTACGTCGTATTGATCATCATGGCTGGGCGTCGCCGCTGTGCCGCTTGGAAGGTCGCTGCAGCCAAGTCTCGGGCCAACCGCCGTTGCTCGTTGCCACTATCCCCGTTGGACGTCGCGGGTGGGAAGTGAAGGCTATAAGCTAGGTCGCGCTGCGAGCCGAGTTGGCGAAACCCTCCAATCGGGTAGGGTTTGGCTAGGACCGGGTCATCGGGTTGGGCCGGGTCAATTTCAAGTGATGGGCTGATGGGCTCTAAGGAATAAAAAGAGACCGGGCCGGGCCTACACACTAGGCCCGGCTCGGCTAGGGTTCCACCGGACCAAATCACTTGACCCGATCCGATCCAAACCCAGTGGATCCTTTTAATGAACTGGGTCGAGACCCAACCCGGGGTCCGTCCCGGTCACCTTTTAATATATTATAATATATTAATAATAAAATAATATTTTAATAAAAAATAAAAAAAATAATTTATTTTCCAGAAAATCATAAATCCAAAAATACTTTTTAATTGTCCAAAAAAAATGAGAAAAAAGACCCAAATTTTTTTTCCTCCCCAAAATGCATGGAAAACCTCTCAAAAATCCAAAAAGCCCTAGGGTTTAAACAAGATTAGCTATAGGAAGGGCATTAGTGATTAACTAGTGTAATCAAGTCCCCTAACCTAGTTTCTCTGGTTGCGCAGGAGCGAATATTCCTCCCATATTTCGTTTAGGTTTCTAATCGACCCATCCTAAATCGATTAGTGATGACTCCGTTTTAAAATTTAACTTATATGTTAAAATATCAAACCATTAAGTTGTGAATTGGTGGGCTTGGGAGAACCCGAGCTAAGCCTAATAGACCTAACCGAACCATTAGCCTCTACAGGTGCCCGCGCCTAATTAGGTGCCGAAAAAAGAGGTCGCGACAGCTTGGCGACTCCACTGGAGACATTTTTGAGGACTTAGGCCATTTTATCTTGTTTAAGAACTTTACCGACTTTGGTTTTTTTTCTTTTTATGCAAGTCAGTAGCTTAAAGGTCTATTTTGATTTTGTTAAAATAAAATGCTTTGTGATCATAAATTACTATGCATGCTTTACTGTTTTAGCACTGCATGTGGCACACATAACCCGGCCGCCGGACCTACGCCGCCATAGGATATTTAGGATGGTGTTAAGAAAGATACGGCCTTGAACGTGATATTGCAATGTAGAGATTGCCTTTCTTTCTCCCGAATTTCTTTAGGTAGAGCCGAGGTTAAGAGGGTATGCTGCCAACGCGAGACGGCGACGGGCAGACACCCTTTTAATTTCAACAAGCCTTCTCAGTTAGATATCGAGCTGCACGTACCATATGCATGTCTCTGTGCTTGCCATTTTATTTAAAGGCAAAGTAATTTCTTTACTTTTTTACTCAGTCCTACTTTGTTGGCCCATGGCAATTTAGGACAGGTTTTTCGAGTCTTAGTTTATATGCGATGGGAGGAGATGATATCCAGTTTATTCCCAGCCCCAAAGCAGAGCTCTTCAGATGGTAGGGTCAATTGGACCAATATACCCAAGAGCGCGTGCAAGCCAAAGTCGATCATCTTCTATCGTTGATCCAAATCCCTATTCATCTCGAAGCCATATAGGCCATAGCACATTTTTAGTGCTCGAAGACATCCACTTTTATGTTTGGTGGGTTCGAGCTAACCCTGACCCTAGAAGAATACAGCATTATCATCGGAATGCCTATCGAGAACAATCTTGTTAGGCCACCAACCGGTATTGACCCGTTGCGTGGGTTAGCACGACTTTTAAGAACTAAAATCCATGTTATGAGGCAAATTCTTGAAACCAACCATAATACCTGCCCACTAACATTTTTGACTGCCTGTTTTGAAAACCAGCCCATGACCCAAAGAAGTGAGACTTTTCTCCTAACCTTTTTCGGGTTCATTATTTTCCCCTATCAAAAAGATGCCATAAGTCCCTCAATGGCTTAGGTAGTTGATCAGATCTTAAGGGGGCAAAATTATGTCAACATGATTTTAGCCAAAACATTCTTGTCCCTTAATCATTTTAAATAAAACACAGAGAAAATCATGCGAGCCTCCCCGGAAGTTTTGCAGGTCTGGTTCTTTTCTCACCTAAGCGAATTTCGATGCCTCATGCGATCACCTGAAACAAATGATTTCGAAAATCCATTACAGAAATTTGTGGTCCTAGGACCATACATTCCCAACAAAAGTTGTTTTAATTGGATAAATTTCTTAAGAAACCCCACTCCTGAGACATTCCAGTGGTGTGCTGGTTGGTTCCATGGAAAAAGAGCTCGTTTTGCTTATAAACACTGCAATCCAATTCCGTTACTTGGCCTCACCGGCACCACTCCCTATTACCCATATAGGGTGGCACGACAGTACGAAGGCCTTCAGGAGATCCCACCGCTTTTCAAGAGGAACATCCCTCCATTCCTTTTCACCCATCAAAGCCGTGACTATGCATTCGAGATTGCCATTATCGAGGAAACATGGAGCAAGTGCCATCGCAAAAGGATCGTGGTACCTAAAAGGCTTGAGGGATAGGAAAAGGTCCATCACGCCTCTGAATCCTACATCCACAACTATTGCATCCCAACAAGACTGCGGCCATTGGTCCCTCACCCGACTAGTGAGATCAGTCGATATGAGCAAGCAAAGCATATGCAAAGGGACTTGGGAATAAGCTGGGTACACATCTCAGAGCTAGCCCAAGAAAGCAAACATATTCGCAAGAACAAGGCTCCCTGTCGCATATAAAATAACAGTCATGTGCCCCTAGTGTTAATATTGTTTTAGTCCCATTGTTTAGGGACTTCTGTATTTTGTTCTATCGTTTTAACTTCAAGTTTAAATGTCAGAAGTCTGTTGTCTGTGAAATCATCTTTTGATAAATAAAAAACAATTGGACCAATGCCATGGGCCAATCCTTATTTTATTTTTGTGCTCATTTGCGAACCAGGTAATTATGAATCGCCAACTACCAATCACCCGCGAATGGCCTCAGGTAATAAGGCTCGATCAGGATGATGTACAAAATTGCCTTGCTAACATTGAATATGGTGTAGGACATATGTCCATTGTCTTTCAACAACTCTCGAGGCAAATGGAGTCCACTCAAGCCAAGTCCAGCTCCGTAACTGTTTTAAACATGTCCATGACACTCGTGAATTTGCCAGAGGACAACCAACAAGATAGATAGCTCGTAAAGATCATGAAAAAACTGAGCTAGCTACAGGGGCAAGATCCCATAGACTTATCTAATTATGCTGGCATTAAGATCCCTGAAGAGCTCAAAGTATCTGAATGCGAGAGGTATGCTAATACCTCTCGCCCAGAGACCTACTTGTAGGCCTACCTGGTTCAAAGGATGGTTCAATCATACCAATCAAACCTGATTGGCCCCGCCTTGCGGTGGTACATTGTCAGGAAGATTAGTCTCCTTAAGACCTGGGGGGAACTAACTCATGCTTTCCGCTAAGAATATAATGTTGACATCAATGCCGACATCACCCTGCCCTACGAAGAGCCGATAATTGTGGAGTATGAAGAGCCGATGGTCGTAGAGATGAGAGGTAATATGTTTTTAAGAACACGTGTCGTGTCAGGGAGAAGCCCAACCATCCAGTTTGACTTGCGACCCATAGAAGAAGACATCAATGTAGCCTTGCATGATAGATGGACAGTCGAGCAGTATCCTACTACTGAAAAGCTTCCCACTAGGAAAGGCAAGGAGCCCGCACATGAAGCCAATGCCGCAAGGTCTATTCAAGACCGGGGCATGACAATGTAGCTTCCCAGGCTTACAACAAGAGCTTGGGTCTAGAGAATGCCGACCCCTATCAACCTAGGGAGCGAGGCTCCACCATCTGCTAGTCCCCTTGATAAGGTCCAGCTGGCGAAATGAAGGGCTTTACTCAAAAGGTCTGGACTAGAAATCAGCAAAAGAAAGTCTAAGCAATTCGAGCCAATGCCTGCCGTTGAATATTGGCAAAACTTGAAAACCAATGAGTCGCCACACCAAGACTTTGAGCATCCCTTAGGGTACAACCCTAAAGGCTACCGGTCCCTAGGGTACAATCTCGAGGGCTACCAGTATTATACAAATGAAATCAGCCATTCATCGTATGACTACCTCCCACCCACACACAGGATCTAAGGCCTGTTAGGAGAGGGAGCTTTCGTCCGTCGTGACTTGTCTCCCAATGAATTGCTAAGTCTGTCACCTGACCATGAGGATGACGTAAACACCTCATCCTCGTTTGGTAATTTTGACCTGGAAGAAAGCAATGAAAGGATTTTAGTAGAATCCAGCTAGCCTAAAGCAGCCGAATTCACAGCCGTGATAAATATGCAGTGGAAAACCAGTTGCCTAGCCAGGACATAGCGGACCCGTCTTGCCTTCACAGGATTATGACCCTCAAAGAAATGTAGGTACTTTTAACTCCACAAGTATAGCGGCACGACTTGCCCCATGGCCCACTTCCAATATTTCCATGCTGAAATGAGTCAGCACTACAACCCAACATCATTTACAACTCAGGCCTTCCAAGAAATTCTTACACGGCCTGCATTGCAATTGTTCGTTACAGCAAATATCTACCTCATGAGGAATTGGAATGAGCTATCTTCCGCATTCCTACATTAGTACCAAAGCCAAGTTGGAACCGAATTGCCTTGCGAGAACTTGTTAAGCTTCAGAAGAAGACCAACGGAAGATTTCCGAGCATATGCAGAAAGGTGGGAGGCTTTTATGATACAAACCTACCTTCACCTGACTGAAGAAGAAATGATGAAGCTGTTCATTAGGAGCTTTACCCTGCAAGCGTTGCTGTTGGTTGCATAAACTACACTTTCATAACTTCAATGAAGTGGTCCTCTCATGTGAATACTTTGAGTCTACTGGAGGTGAGGAACTCAAAGGCGCTTGATTCAGAACCAACACTGTCAAGTGCTCCTTTTCATAGGAGCTTTCATGGGTTTTGGTTGTTTTTATAATTTCATGTTTTTATCCTATCTAGTGTGTTACTGTTGCATTTTCCATTCTAATAATCTAATTTCAGTTCTAATATATTGTTTCGAGAGCATGAGGCAGTATTCCAAACTAGCCCGGTGATGCTATCCAACCATAAAAAGAAAATATCATCCAAGGTGAACACTGAGAGTTGGGCTTCCTCATGCTTCCTCCCTCCCAAAAGATATACACTTTTAAAAACAAAAAATATTTCATTATCAAAAGCTTTTGTCAAAACAAGATGTTAAATTTAATCTTGTTTATTTTTCTGACTTATTCACTTCGTGTCTCAGAATATCATCTCCATCCCCTTTGACCTATTGCGACAAGGGGCATTTGAAGTTGGCACATCATGTGAACTCTCTGAATTCAAAGACACTCTTTCAAGAAAGCAAGGGCAAACAGAAAATATCACCTTGTCTCAGAAAAGGGTAAGTCTTATTCCCTGAACGTAATTTTGGAAATAACGTCTTCTCTCTTCTATTTTACAGGGGACGAAAGAGAGGACGTAAAAGGCACATGCATACGGTTGAAATCAAAGCATACATAACATGGTAGCTTGGGGCAGAGTAATCTCCTCCATACTGCTCTCAACCTCCTCATTTTGTGAGTCGTCCCCGGAGCTTTATGCACTCCATCTCACTCATGCACAACTTTGTCTTAAGTCTAAGCAATGTCTTCTTCGCACAACGTGCCCAAGCAACTAAATGTTACGGTTTCATTAATGGGATTTCCAGCGTCGACAGGCCAAGAAACACAAGGGAGGGATTTCTTCTCTTCCTTTGAATTAGCTACTGTCAACAGGGAGAAAATCCAGACAATTGAGGCGATCTCTAACCCCATATTCTAAATGATGACATTAGGACCTGAAAATCTCACTTCTTATTCCAGATGCATGCTCTCCCAAGAAGCGATCGTCATCAGAGAACTGGAGGTTTTAATTGTTCATCTCAGATTCCATGGAAGCTTGAGGTACATGACTTTGCCCAATGCTGCTAATGGTCATATGGTCCAAGACAGAAGAAAAATTCCACAGAAGGAAGGCGTTGAAGATAAATCAACGACCATCAATCACACATACATGGTCACGAATGAGAAAGGCCAATCAAAAGAGATATCGAACTGTGTCAAGACGAAAAGGCTGTCATCAACATTCAGAGATCCCTAGGAGTTAGCAAATACAAACTCTGGGGAAGAGTAATTCAGTATCATTTCCAATACTCTTTCTCTGAACTCGCTTTTGACATATTTTCTCCTATTGACAGAAAGTATCGGGATTCAAGAGCCGAACTCAATGGTTGATTTGGGCAAACCAATCTTGGCCGAGCTAGTACATGGAAATGACCTGTATCGAATTCACCTAACTTGGCATAAAAGGACGTGTCATTCAGGAGCCAGTTCAACGATCCACAAACACTACTAGTACCGCGGCCTAGTGGATTGAGGAATGAAGTGGTCCGGACGTGACCAAAGTTCAATCCTTAGAAACGGCAACTAGTTGCCACTTGTAAACACTAATAAAATTTTTTTGCTTCTCCTGCAACTGCAAAAATGGGAGAATAATTGACCTAACGAAGCAAGGGACATAGGACTTCGTGTCCCTCTCTCACTTCAAGTCCATCAAATCATCTGCAAACTAGTGAAGGGTAAAGTTGTATCGCTTCCAATTATTCGACTCCTGAAAGAGTTTGTGACTAACACGTTCCCTCTTGTTTGTTGTGGGATCACCTGACCATCAAAGATGCAGAAAACAAATCAATGACAGGCATGTCGAATTTTGATGAGCTCTCCCAAGCAAAATGGAGTCTCAAGTATCACCAAAGCAAATGACAGAGATCCTTTAGACCTCAATTCACCTTTAATTTTGGCCCTGTTGATTGATCCATTTTCATCTTTTCTCTTGCAGGGGCAAAAGTAGAAGTGCCCGTCAAATCGATGATCAGATTCCTAACCCCGGCTGATCATTCTTGTGTGATCTTCCTATTGAATAAGGACAATTCATTGACACCCATTTGTGAATAACTCTGTTGATGTTCAAAATTTAACATATTTGTAAATACAATTCTGTTAAATTAACACCCCTAAAGCTGTTAATAAGGTTTTTCGAGGAAAAACCATTCATTTGTTTTGAGAATACGAACTCCATCATGATGTTTTCATTTGTCTAAATCACTGATTCCGTTGGAGACTATCAGAATAGACAGCCGAATGAAGAACATAAGATTGATCGAGCATGTTGGATGAGGTGATCAGGATGATAAAAGGCAAGCCATATTTTACGCATAGTCCCATATTTACACACTTGTGAGATGAGCGCAGAAAATTCCATGTCTACAGAGTAAAGAGTTCTCTCGCGAATGATACGATAACCAAAATAGTGAGGGGCATTTCATCGCTTACCTTTGAGCCTAATACATTGGTGAAACTTCTCTCATGCCCTTGTCAAGAACCACCCCACACTGGGGCAAATCGGAGGCGAGGCGGCATCACAAGGTGCGAAGGGGGATGGAAATTTTCTTGCTCGTATTTGATCAATCTTCGGGTGTCTTTATTGCATATGAACATTTGCGATAATTAAACTGCCCTAGAATGACGAAGAGCAATTCCTTCTCTATGCACTTGTATCCATTGTACAGCCCAATTGAGTCTGTAATTTTACCCTCACATTGAGACAGAGCAAGAATTATTGCCATTCAAGCAGCATAATTCATAATTCGGAACGCTAATTGAAGATGAAAACTCAAGAGTCTAATAGTAGTGTTTTGTTTGAACTCACTTAGGCCAGTTCCTCAAACAACAAAAACAAAAAACTAGGGGCATGAAAAAGCAGTGTACCTAGTAAAAGCAAGGTCAATGTCCATAGATGAGAAAAGTTGGAATAAAAACTAGGGGCATGAAAAGGTAGTGTGCCTGGTAAAAGCAAGGTCAATGCCCACCAGAAAAAAATACAACCATTTGTATCCCCAAGAAAAGTTGCTCTTGTGGTTCAATTAGTAGAGCTTTCATCTGACTGAGAAGAAGGACATGTGACAATGCCAAGAAAATCGCCAACTTTTACCCTTTTACACATGAGTCAAGCCTACATTACGTCCCATTGTAAAAGTCTCTTCAGACTAGGACACTTCAATTAACGTAGGATTTCATATGTCTATAAGCATCACTCAGAGAAGTACGAGCAAGATCATTCTATCTATTTTCGCAGGATTTTTGAGTGGTAAACTCGGAGATGATCGTGCGGTAGCTCTTTCATAAGCCGTTGACCAAGCTTAAATTACAGTCTCAACAAAGACCTCTCATATTGGTAAAGTCATACTGCTTGCGAGAATACTCGGACTCCTACTGACATGATGACAGCGAGATAGTGTGGTCCTTATAAATCTTGCATCAATGGTCAAGATAAAACAACATTTTCCATGAGAGTAAGTGGAAAGTTCTTTTAGACTGAAAGTCCCTCATCTGGCATGTTCAAGATATCTACATTCTAAATGAAGGTTGTCTTTCAAAATCTTCCCTAGTGGAACTCAGATGATGCAAAACTGACAAAATTGTCATGTATGAATCACATTTAAATTCATGAATTTACAGCATATACAATCATAGGTGTATATTGTACAAATAGCAGGCATACTTTTAGAGACTAGAGATATCATCGGGTAAGCATGTCCTACCCTTATTTCTAAAATTTTGTCTTTGAGTATTGGTCGTCGCTCGGATACTCTGTTTCCTTGACACTCGACTCATTCGAGCTGTCGCCAGAGTTTGGATGCTTGTGATTGTCCAGGTATCCCTTTGTATTCGAGTACCTACCACCGTTCGGGTACTCTCTCTTCTTGAAACTCGACCTCTTCGAGTTGTCTCTAGAGTTTTGATACTTGCGACTATCCAGGTATCCCCTTTATCTTTGAGTACCGACCATTGCTCGGATACTCTGTCTCCTTGGCACTCGACTCGTTCGAGCTGTCTCCAGGGTTTGGATGCTTGTGACTGTCCAGGTATCCCTTTTCTTTAGGTACCTACCACTATTTAGGTACTCCTTATTCGACACTCGGCCTATTCGAGCTGCCTTTTGAGTTTGGGTGCTTGCAACTGTCCGGGTATCCCCTCGTCTTCAAGTACCTACCACTATTCAAGTACTCCCTGTCATCGACACTCGACTTGTTCGAGTTGTCCCCAGAGTATTGATACTTGCCAGTATTCCTTTGTCTTTGAGTACCTACCATCGTTCGGGTACTCCCTCTCACAGACACTCGACTTGTTCGAGTTGTCCCCATAGTATGGATACTGGCGACTGATCAAGCATCTCAATGTCCTCAGGTACCCGATGTAGTCCAGGTACTCCCTTCCATGACGCTCGACCTGCTCGAGTTGTCCTCAAAATTATACCATGAATGCTAGTAGCCGTTCAAGTATTCCACTGCTTTGTGTGCCTACGATTACAGAGGTATGTTCTCTTATCATCATAACACTTGGACCTGCCTGAGTGGTCCCAGATTAGATAATTGTGTCTATCCAAGCATTCCACTACTTTGTATACCTGCGGCTACCCAGGTGTTCCAGCCCCTCTAAGTACCTGCGGCCATCTAGGTAAGCCTCGTGCTTAATTTAAATTTATGTTACCAGAATGTAGGAGACCTTCACGAATATGCAAGACGCGTCCTCAATATTCCAACTGCCAGGAGGTGGGAGACCTTCGCGAATATCCCAGGTACGTCCTCGATATTTCCATTATCAGGAGGTGAGAAACCTTCACGAATATCCAAGGTACGTCCTTGATATTCCATTTACCAGGAGGTGAGAGACATTCACGAATATGCGATGTGCGTCCTCGATATTCCAATTGCCAGGAGGTGGGAGACCTTCACGAATATGCGAGACGTGTCCTCGATATTCCAACTACCAGGAGGTGGAAGACCTTCGCGAATATCCCAGGTACGTCCTCGATATTCCCAATTGCCAAGAGGTGAGAGACCTTCACGAATATGCGAAGTGCGTCATCGATATTCTCAACTGCCAGGAGGTGGAAGACCTTCACAAATATGCGAGACATGTCCTCGATATTCCCAACTGCCAGGAGGTGGGAGACCTTCACGAATAGGTGAGGCGTGTCCTCGATATTCCTATTATCGGGAGGTGAGAAATCTTCACGAATATTCAATGTACGTCCTCAATATTCCATTTACCAGGAGGTGAGAAACCTTCATGAATATGCAAGGCGCGTCCTTGATATTCCCAATTGCTAGGAGATGGGAGACCTTCACGAATATGCGAGGCGTGTCCTCGATATTCCCAATTACCAAGAAGTGAGAGACCTTCGCGAATATCCCAGGTACGTCCTCGATATTCCTAATTGCTAGGAGGTGGGAGACCTTCACGAATATGCAAGGCGTGTCCTTGATATTCCCAATTGCCAGGAGGTAGGAGACCTTCACAAATATGCAAGGTGCGTCCTCGATATTCTATTCCCAATTACCAGGAGGTGAGAGACCTTCGCGAATATCCTAGGTACGTCCTCGATATTCTCAATTGCTAGGAGATGAGAGACCTTCATGAATATGTGAGGCGCGTCTTTGATATTCCAACTGCTAGGAGGTGGGAGACCTTCATATGCAAGGCGCATCCTCGATATTCCAACTACCAAAAGGTGGGAAGCCTTCTCGAGTTCGTACTTGTGATCATCCAAGTACCCCTTTCATACTTGCAAACAACTAGGTATCTTCCAAGATTCGTACTTGTAAATATCCATGTACTTTTTCAATGCCTGTGAATGTCTAGGTATCACCCCATAAACAGATGCCCTGAGAAAGGTCAGCTCATCCCTCGAGAAAGATTGAGTAAAAAATCGGTGTCCTTGATGAAGATTAGGCGCCAACCAAACATATGCCCTGAGAAAGGTCGGTGCATCCCGCAAGAAAGGTCGGGCAACCATTCGGTGTCTTTGACAAAGATCGAGCACCCAACAAACAGATGCCCTGATAAAGGTCGGCGCATCCCCCAAGAAAGGTCGGGCAACCATCCGGTGTCTTTGACAGAGATCGAGCACCCAACAAACAGATGCCCTGAGAAAGGTCGGCGCATCCCCCGAGAAAGGTCGGGTAACCAACCAGTGTTCTTGACGAAAATCAGGCATCAACAAACAGATGCCCTAAGAAAGGTTAGCACATCTCTTGAGAAAGGTTGGGTACCATCCAGTGTCCTTGACGAAGATCAAGCACCAACAAATAGATGCCCTGAGAAAGGTTGACGCATCCCCCAAGAAAGGTCAGGTACCATCTGGTGTCCTTGATAGAGAATTAGGCACCCCACAAACAGATGCCTTAAGAAAGGTCGGCGCATCCCCCAAGAAAGGTCATGTAAGCAATCGGTGTCCTTGATGAAGATCAAGCGTCCACCAAATAGATGCCTTGAAAAAGGTCGGCGCATCCCCCGAGAAAGGTCGGGTACCATCCGATGTCCTTGATAGAGAATCAAGCACCTCACAAATAGATCCCTGAGAAAGGTCGGCGCATCCCCTGAGAAAGGTCGGGTGAACAACTCATAGCTCTAACAAGCGACCGAAGAGAGGTTCGGGTCCTGAAAAAGCAATTTCCCATCAAGGCAACCGAAGGAAGGTTCGGGTCTTGGAAAAGCAGCCTCCTCACAGCACCAGGTAAAATGATGCCCCGATACTTGCTAGACTCGGGGTTCGCACCCTATCTCACTTGTTCCTGGTAGTAACTACATGTATCTTCTTATTTGTCTTAGTATGTATAATGTTATATTGCTCTTTTCCTGCATAGGACAATAGGTCTTGAATAAGATATAATCTACTGCATATACTTGGACAAAATTTAGGTTTTAGTTTGTCTTTGAATGCAACCTCTATGAGCTCACCTTCAAAGAGGGGCGCTTGTTGACACCTAAATTTTGATTAGGTTTTTAATTAGACCTTAATTTATTTTATTTTTCATTTTTTTTTTGGATAATAAATAATATTAATAAAAACAACAAAAAATAAATAAATAAAAGGGAACAAAAAGTGAAGTGGCCGCCACATGGGGTTGGGCCTTTGTGCCCAGCCCCCTCTTCCTCCTCTTCCCCCCTTTGCGCGGGCCCCGAGGCCCATCCTCTTTTTTCTAAAGCTCGGCTCCCTCCTGCTTGTCTTCTTCCCCAGCAGATATGCTGCACACGCAGGAGCTTCAGACGCGCACGATGGCCAGACGGATAGGCAGACGGCGATGCGCGTAGAGTAGCTGACGACGGATGGGACGTGCCTTCAAAGCGAGTAGGTGGGCAGCTGAGGTGACGCCGGTCCGGCCGCCCCAAGGTCGGTCGGTGTGTAAGGATTGGCGGCCGTAGCTCCGTCGACCGACCATCCTCTCGCCTATAAATAGGCCCCCTCCCGACGATGGCCAAGGAGCACAACCAAGAGAGGATCCAAGGTAGCCAGCTCCAATCACTTCCCCCGAGAGACATCGGAGGAGGTCTGAGAGTCAGCCAACTCGGAGATCCAGATCTAGTCGGAGGGAGGGTTTCTGATCTGAGGGCGTTCCACATCTGCGAAGAGGGGCTGAGCGAGAGAGAAATCAGTGAAGAGAGGGTCGAAGCTGGAGGGCGTAGGGCTAGATTTGCTAAGCTGAAGGCTCGCCATCGCCGTCTAGTGATCGCGACCACTGCTCTACTGCTTCACCACTGGCAACTCCAGCTGATCCGGTAAGCAGGTGTCGGTTTTCTTTCCGTCGCGCACAAACAACGCTGAAACTCATGGTCATCCGCTTCGCGTGCTCTCTGGCACCGTCGGCTTTGGCTTCGCTTGCATCGCCGCCTAGCTACGTATGCTCCGGCGATGTCCCTAACGCCATCCTCGATGACCCACCGTGATCTCCCGCCGAGCTGAGTTCGCCACTGAATATCTCACCGCCGTGGCCTCCGATTTCTTCAGTGTCGCCTGTGTCGGATCGATCGTCGTGGCTGAGCGTCGCTGCCGTGCCGCTTGGAAGGCCACTACAGCCAAGTCTTGGGCCAACCGCTACCGCTTGTCATCGCTATCCCTGTCGGATGTCGCGGAGGAGGGGGGGGAAACGGAGGCCGTAAGTTGGGTTGCACTGCGAGCCGAGTCGACGAAACCCTCTAATCGGGTAGGGTATGGCCAGGACCGGGTTGTCGGGTCGGGCCGAGTCAATTTCAAGCGATGGGCTGATGGGCTCCAAGGAATAAAAAGAGACCGGATTGGGCCTGCACACCAAGCCTAGCCCAGGTAGGGTTCCACCAGACAGGATCGCCTAACTCGATCCAGTCTAAACCCGGGCTGAATCATTTTAATGAATCGGGTCAGACCCAACTTGAGGGTCCGACCCAGATCACCTTTTAATATATTATAATATATTAATAATAAAATAATATTTTAATAAAAAACAAAAATAATAATTTATTTTCCAAAAAATAAAAAAATCCAAAAATACTTTTTAATTGTCCGAAAAAATGAGAAAAAGACCCAAAAAGTGTTTTTCCTTCGCAAAATGCATGGAAAACCTCTCAAAAATCCAAAAAGCTTTAAGGTTTAAACAAGATTAGGTATTGGAAGGGCATTAGTGATTAACTAGTGTAATCAAGTCCCTGAACCTAATTTCTCTAGTTGCGCAGGAGCAAATATTCCTCCCAATATTTCGTTTGGGTTTCTAATTGACCCACCTCAAATCGATTAGTGGCGACTCCGTTTTAAAATTTAATTTATATGTTAAAATATCAAACCATTAAGTCGTGAATTGGTGGGCTTGGGAGAGCCCGGGCTAAGTCTAATAAACCTAGCCAAACCATTAGCCTCCGTAGGCGCTCGTGCCTAATCGAGCGCCGAGAAAAGAGGTCGCGACACATATATTATCGAGAAATAGGCAATGAGAGTGTAAAAGATGCAATCAAGAAGTCTGAGAGCACTATACAGATCGAACTGTACTCAGGCAACAGATGCTGATCCTTTGCCATTGATCATCGCATCATTGTGTCATGACTCGTACGATAAATAGAATGAGTGCTGAAGATGCAGTATAAAGAGTCCTGTGGACAATGGTGATCTCGGGCTCACTCCACTTTTTCCTCATTGTCAAGCTCACGTAAATAGGGGACAAGCTTCATCCACATTCAGGTTGTTCCCACAAAATGGCTAAATAATCACAAGATTGCGGCTGAATTTGTAGAAGGATATGCAGAAGGATTCTTGCACAGTGATATAGGGAATAATGGGTTTGCTATACCTCTAATTCACTCGTGATTTTTCAACGGAACTAACCTGGCGGATCCGATCCATTATAAATTGATATTTCTCGTACCTAACCCTGCAATCTTGAAGTTGGACTTGGCCTCCAACTCTCAAGGGGACAGCTTTGATATACTTGCCACATAGTAGCGATCACACATCGAGCACATTCCATCATATCGATGTCTCCCTTGCAAACCCCGGCCGGATTCTTGTCGGCCCCTTGGAGACTCCAAAAAATGATGGATTGTATTTCTTACCAAAATGAACGAACGAAAAATATTTTCATCGTTCACGAAAATTATTAGACATAAATGTCATCAATAATAAAAACAATTTTTATTGACTAATTATTTCAAATAATACAAATAATTAATTTTATAAAAATAATTTTCAAAACATTTATTTTCTATAAAACAAAAAGGAGTCTAAATTATTTGTTTTTTTTTCCAACTCTCCAATAATGGGATAAGGATACTAAAAGTGCCAAAAGTTGTGTATGGCGCTCACTTTAGTGTCGAAATTTTTTTTCCGAATCACCTAAATGCCACTTTTGAAAAAAAAAATAATCATTTAAGTGCCAACTTCGATCTGAATCACTGGAAATCCGACTTGGCCATATTTCATTAATCTCTCAATCCTACATGGCTCGCTAGATTGCTCAGTCAACATATAACTACCAAATGACGTCATATAGCAGCTTAAAAAGTGATTACTTCAGTTCTAGTTATTGTTAAAAAAAAATGACCACTTCAGTGCCAATCATTATAAAAAAAAAGTGATCACTTTACTACTAAGAAAAGCCACGTGAGATAAAATTTTAAATTATAAAAGGCACATAATTTCTCTGGTCGAAATTTCTTGCCGAAGGCACTTAAGGGATCATTTTTTTTTTTCGATTTAGCACTTAAGTGAGTCGGCAAAAACTTTTAAAATTAAAGTGAGCACTGCATATAATTTTTGGCACTTCTAGTATCATTCTCCCCTCTAATAATCAATATCATATATCTAGAGCTCATTCTTGTGTCCTATCAATCTCTTGCCATTTCAGTAATTTGTCTATTTGTTGTCTCTCTATAAGTGTATCGATCTTTGTGCTTATAAAATTGTAAAGGATAGTGACCTCTTGCCCATACATCACTTTGGAAGATGAAGCAAATAATTTTATTATGATGTATTTCAATTATTAAATAATGACATGGATGTTTAGTAAAAATACACAATAAAAAAAGAATCTTATATATATTTGTGATAAGAGAAGCATATTTCAAGAATCAAATTCTTTTACAAAGGTTGAGAGAGAGAGGATTAAACTTCAATATTGAAGCATGTGACAGATGGATGATAATAATTAATGTACGGATATGTCCATGGATACGATACTTGTGGGATGTAATAGTATAGGTGTAAGAGTTTTCCTAATGTGGACTACATTAATTGACGTTATAATTTACCGTTTTACGGGGTTTGGTCTAAGGTGAGATAGAAGGTTTCTTAATTAGTCTAATATGGGGCTGGCTAGTGTGGGCCGAGTTGAGCCTAGCCCATAATAAGGGGGCTTGGCTGGAAACTCTATAAATAGTGCTCAAGTCTCTCCTCTAACTTTAATTCTCATAAGTATCCTCACAAAGGAGCGTTTACCTAGCGCTAAAGGGTGAGGAGGCTGTCTCATTTAGCCAGTGATACGGAGGGCAATAGAAGAGAAGGACTTGTGCGTGGAATATCAGTTTTCCGCTTCCGCTTCAAGAACGATAGATCCCAAAACAGGTGCGTTAATCTTTCTTCTCAAGTATGCATGTTCTTGTTCTGGTTATGGAGATCTTGGGGATTGCGCAATTTGCATCCAACATGTGGTATCAGAGCCTCCATAACCCTAGAACTCGAACGCATAGAATTTTGCCCTAATTTGTGGCATCCTAGGATTCCTTGCCAATCTTTAGGGGTGCTCTAACTCATGTCTTGCACTAAGAATTTTTGGCCAAGCTTTTGGTGAACAATTATTTGATAAGGAAAATTTTATTTTTGGCCATGAGGGTTATGGATTGGAAATTTTCTAGAAGGGTCACAAAGTTTTGGTGATTTATATTTCAATTAGGTGTTGTTAAAATTAAGGATTAGGTAAATTAAAAGGATGAGGATGGGCTGGACAATTGGAAGCCCAAAAACCAGCCCATTTCCTCACCCTTTTTCTCGACAGGCCCACAAGGCCCAATAGGGCTGTCGACCAAGGGACCGGATGGAGAGGGAAGGGGGCCGGCCCATGAAAGGCCCCTTTTCTTTTTGCATGCCATGTTACAAGTGGCATTGAAGGCTTACCAAGTGTATCCATGCATGTTAAGTAATGATTACATGCTAATCATTCTAGGGAGGAAAGGAAATTCGAAATAAAGAAAAGGGGGAAGGGGCTGTCGTCCGTGAGGGTGAGCAAGAGAGAGAGAGATTTCGAGAGAAAGAAAGGGACCGAGAGAGAAGAAGGAGCCGCTCGCCCGCATGCCCGTCGTCCGTTCGTCCGCCCTTCGCCGTCCGTGTGCCGTCGTTGGTTCGATTTTGGAGGCAAGTTGGGATCCATTTGCTGCTCTTGCATGTGTGTTTTGCATGTGTGTTTGGATTAGTGATGAATTTTGGGTGTTTAAGGTCCAAAGAACCGAAGCTAGAATGAGTTGTTTTGAAAATGCCCTCTGTTTTTCGAGTATACCGTTGAACCCAGAATGTTGTAGAGGCTTGCATGTGTGGTTTGAGTCGGATTCTTGCTTCGACTTCTTCACCAAAGTTGTAGACAACATCTCAAACTACAACATACTACAATTTGGGATTAAATGGTTGAGTTTTGAGGGGTAAAACCCTCCCTCTACGAAAAATGCTAGATCTGAAATTGTTTTGTGGTCTCTTGGTGGATTTGAGTGTTGCATGTCACTTTTTACCAAGAATTTCACTTCGACTCCTTCATGAAACTTGTAGAGAACATCCTAAATACTAACATACTCAAATTTGAGGTAAAATGAGCTAGTGTAGCCTAGTGAACTTACTTTCTCTTGAAAATGGTAAATCTGGAAAAATGGTACTAGGACACCTGAGACTTCTTGGACCCATATGGTGGTTATACTTTAGAAATTTCACTTAGATCCCTTAATGAAAGTTGTAGGGGATCTCTTGAGACAAAAAATATTTAAATATTCAGAGGAAACAAAGAAGGATAAGTAGGTAAGAACTCGATTTTTTCGGAGTAAAGTATACTGGACATTTCGGTGCTAGAATCAAGGACTTCGTACGACTGTAGAAAATTATTGAGAACGCATCGGGCCTAGATGTCTTCATGAAAAATCTACTTTAGGACCTTGACTATAACCTGGTAAAATTTCAGAATTTTTGAAGATCTTTTGAGTAATTTAATCGAATTTTTCCAAAAACTGCACAATCTGACCTTGTCCGAATTTTGCATGTTGTAATGTGTGAGCTATATCTTTTTGTGTGAACCTCTTTTGGGCAGGTTTTCTTCATGAAATTGTTACTTTTAAGTCTTATCTAGCACATGCTCTGATTTGGTGATTTTTTAAGGTCATTTGAATATTAAATCAACCGTAATATGAAAACTGTGCAATGTGTGTGTTTCGGATCTGGAATTATCGACATGCATGGCCTATATCTTTCTGTGCAAATTTCTTTTGGAGAAATTTCCTTCACGTGATATCTTTATCTATGTCTTAACTACAATATAGTTAAATTTCATGATTTTTGAAGGTCATTTTCCTATTTAATTGACTGTGATTTGAAAACTGTGCAATCTGTGTATTTCAGACTTGATGATGTAGGAATGCATGGCTAATACTATTCTGTACAAATTTCTTTTGGAGAAATTTCATTCACGTGATATCTTTATCTATGTCTTAACTACAACATAGTTAAATTTCATGATTTTTGAAGGTCATTTGCCTATTTAATTGACTGTGTTTTGAAAACTGTGTAAACTGTATATTTTTGGAATTTATGATATTGGAATGCATGGCCTATACTATGCTATGATACGTGATTTGTATGAATTATTGTGTGAATCATGATACTTTGGATGATTATTCATGCAATGGTGTGATGACTTTTCATGCATTTCATATGACATTAAAGAAAATGATGAATTTTCCATGATCTCAAAGAAAGATTTCATTTAAATCATTTTATCAAAGGACAATTTTTCCAATACATGTTGCATGATTTCAAAAGAGAAATTCAAATCAATTGCATTGAAAATTTCAAGTGTGAAATTGGAAACGAGATGTATGAGAATATGAATGACCATCGGAGGTGTGAGCCGACGATGCCCCGGGAGTGTCGGGATGCCCGGAGGTGTGAGCCGAATGCCCGGAGGTGTGTGCTGGAGGTTCCTCGAGATGCCAGGTTGGGTGCGAGCGATAGAAATGTGGGATGCAATTACTGGTCCCGGGAAAGAGAAATGTGGCAATTCAATTTGAAAAGCATGAGTTGAAATTTAATCATGCAAAATATGGTCACATGTATGCATGATTGATGATGAGTGCATGAATGTATGTGCACCTATGGCATGATGATAACATGTGATTTGATGATGAGTGCATGGATGTATGTGCAACTATGGCATGATGATAACATGTGATTTAATGATGAGTGCATGGATGTATGTGCACCTATTACATGATGATAACATGGGATATGATTATGGTGAGTGCATGGATGCATGATGAGGATGATGACTATATGATGATGCATGTACGTGAAATATGATGACATGTGCATGATATCAAGGTAAATTATGTACGATTACTTAAATGACATGTGTTATACTATGATTGTATTGTATGATGCATTGAGTGGTTATTGGTCCTTTACCTGCTGAGTAGTTGTACTCACCCCTTCGGGGACCAACATTTCATATTAGAGAGAGATACCTCTCCCTCCAGTTTCACGGGGCACGTTTTATGGCATTCCATCAGATGTGGAGGTGGAATGCATGGAGCATATCTGCGTCACCATCCCTGGACTGGTGTTCCTGAGAGTTCGGGTGTTGGTCATGTATGATGTGGGCCTGGCTGGGGGCCCCGTCATCCAGGAATTTCTGTCCGTCCACGTCCAGCGTGACGGGCAAATGCTGGGGATGCTGCCACCGCCACTGCCCGATGCACCTGACTGGGTGTGATGGCCCGTGAGAGGGAGAGAGAGAGGGACGACACTTTTTGGAGAAAGAGCTGACACTTGTAGATGGAAGGTCTTTCACGTTTTGTTATAGGGGGTCGATGATCTCTTTTGAGATATAACCGAGCATAGTAAAAAGTCTCGGTTTCTTTTTTGGCTATACCGACCCAAGATGTCCATCCTGAAAATGTAAATAAAAGTGGTTCGGCCTTATGTTTTTCCTTCACTGTGTAGTTGGTGTGCATTGTACCGTCGCTAAGAGAAGTGGAGGGATGGTGAGACTCGCTTCTATTTTCGCTATGAGCTACGCTAATCCCTATATTTTCAAATATATATATGCCTATAAGCCTCAGTCCTTCTTTACAACTCCCCTTTTTACTAACGGCAAGTAACCAGTAATTGCTTTGGATAAAACATTTAGTATCTGTGGCGACCCTATCGGGTTTGGGGGTGCCACATAATTTGAGATTTTCGAAATTTTTTCGTTCAATAAAAATAAAATAAAATTATATATTCGGACTGGGCTTAGTGAGACGAGCAAAACCGTGGCGGCGTGTCACTAAGGAAGGCCCCACGCGCCCCCACGCGTCGCCAGGGCGTTGAGCATGCGCCCTCACGCGCTCCCACGCGCGAGGCGCGGCTCCCGCCTGCGAAGCACGCGGGTGCTGACGTCATGATGACGTTAGCGGCTTGGACACCGACCCGACCAGACCCAGCCCAACCCATTCACCGACCCGACCCAGTCAACTTTTGACCGGACCGGTCAACCGATCGGACCGGATGGTTGGACCAGACGATCGAGCCGAGAACTGGTTGGACCGCTACCGATCGGACCAGTTTTGGTCTTGTATAATGATTAGGTTGTCTCCTGTTCTAATGCGAAGTCATACTCCCAAAGGAGGTGATTATGTATTTGTTCATGGAGGGATACACGATGGTGTGGTAGAGGAGTGACTGATCCTAGTGGTTCATATGCCCAAAGGTGATGAATTCACGAAGATTGGAATAAATTCTCATAACCACTATCATATGGAGAGTGTACAACTGCATGTCATGTTTTCTGTCCAAAGGTGATTATGTGATTTTGCATGTAACTCTCCGGATGTGTACTTGTACATCAAGTTACACAGTGCTCACATAATGCTAATTATATACATTGCTTGTCTTTCAGTCACCTTTTCTATAAACGGTAACTCCGTCACTATTGAGGTTCTTGCTGGTTCAAACTTTAAGAGATGGAGAGAAGATTTTCTATTTGCTATGGAGATGGCAGATGTTCATATGGCTCTTACTGCTGATCGGCCGGCAGATCTTACTACCAAGAGTACAGAGGCTCAGAAAGCACATTTTGCTACTTGGGAAAAGAGCAATAGAATTTGCTTGCTATCCATGAAGCGTTCCATTCAGGAACACTTGAAAAGTGGTTTGCTTGTAGACTGCACTGCTAGGCAAATAATGGAAGCTTTGATGGCTAGAAACCATGTCTCGCCTAATGCTGAGATAGGGACACACCTACAAACACTATTTACTATGAAGTATGATTGTTTTGGTGGAGTTAGAGATTATGTTCTGAGGATAGTAGATTTGCAGACAAAGTTTGAGGCTCTCAATGTTGTTATTCCCACTGCTTGCATTATCCATCAAGCTTTAAATACTCTTCCTCCTGATTTTAGGATTATCAAGACCAATTATAGTTCCCAAGATGAAACCTGGTCAGTTAATGACCTAATTGCAAGGCTGGTGGCAGAGGAAGAAAAATTGAAGAAAGATAAAGGGCACATTGCCCTTTATGCTTGTGGTTCTGGTATTGACAAGGGTAAGAAGTTGAAAAACTATACCCATAAGGGCAATTCTGAAGTTGCTGGTCCTTCCAACAATAAAGGAAATTCTGAAAGTGCTGGACCTTCTAACAGTTTGGGTCCTGAGAAAGCATTCACCCAGAAGGATGTTGTTCTTTGCTACTTTTGCAGGGAGAGAGGACACGTAAAGAAATGCTGCAATAAGTATAAGGCTTGGTTGTCTAAGAGAACCAAGGGTGAGCCTAAAGGTAATGATTCATTGGCATTTGTTTGTGAATCCAATCTATCTGAAGCCCCGACCAATTCTTGGTGGCTAGATAGTGGTGCGACTAATCATGTTGCATTTACCATACAGGGGTTCATAAACCGAAGGACGCCAAATAAGGATGAATCAAAGCTCATTGTGGGGAACAACATTGAAGCTGACGTCGAGTTCGTGGGAGATGTTATTTTGATTTTGGATTCTGGTTTTAGGATGATGTTGAGAAACACCTTTTACGTACCCTCTTTTAGACGGAATTTAGTTTTTGTGTCTTGTTTGGACATGTGTGGATACTCTTTTGAAATAAAGAGCAATACTATTTCCATGTTTTATGATTCAAGTAAGATTGGGTGTTGCAATTTATCCAATGGATTATATCAATTGAGTTTATCTCCCACCGACATGTACGTTGCTTATTTAGCTGAAAAAATGGTTTCCAAAAGGCCTCTACCTAAGGAACAATCTTATGCATTGTGGCATAAACGTCTTGGTCACATCTCTAAAGAAAGAGTAGAAAGGCTTATAAAGTCTGACATCTTGCCTACTCTTAAAAGTGATCTAGAGACTTGCGTAGACTGTTGTAGAGGTAAGATGACTAAGATAAAGAAGAAATCCGTTGTACGAAGTTTTGACTTGTTGGGGGTTATTCACACTGATATTAGTGGACCGTACACGGCTACTTTGTGCAGAAATTTTTATTTCATCACATTTATTGACGACTTTTCCCGATATGGATATTAATACTTGATTAAAGAAAAGTCCGAGTCTCTTGACAAATTCAAGATTTTTCGGACTGAAGTGAAGAAACAATTGGGAAAAGTTATAAAGATTGTCAGATCTAATCGTGGTGGTGAGTATTTTGGTAGACACGGTGATGCTGGACAACTTAAAGGGCCGTTTGCTAAATACTTAGAGGATTTTGGGATAATAGGTCAGTTTACTATGCCCAGAAGTCCTGAACAAAATGGTGTAGCGAAAAGGCGCAATCGTACTCTTATGGACATGATGAGAAGTATGATTATAAGGACCAATTTACCTGATTTTCTCTGGGGTGAAGCTTTGAAAACAGCTCTTTATATTCTAAATCATGTTCCTACTAAAGCGGTTCCATTGACTCCTTTTGAATTATGGACTGGACGTAAGCCTAGCTTGAATCACCTTAAAGTTTGGGGATGTCCTACAGAGGTGAAGTTATATAATCCGACATTGAGTAAGTTAGATTCCAAACCTACTCGGTGTTACTTCGTATCTTACCCAAATCATTCAAAGGTGTATCGGTTTTATAACCCTAATGGGGGTACGAGAATTGTGGAATCTCATACTGCAAAATTTCTAGAATTTGATGTAGCTGAAAATGGTAACTGTTCACAAACTATCGAATATGATAGTATGGTGGGGATTACTGGATCCCTATCTAATCTTGTTCAGACAATTATAGAGCCTCCTACGCCACAAACTGAGCCTGTTGTGGCCCGGGATCCTATTGTTGAGACAGTTCCTGAAGAAATTCCATAAGCCCTTCAAATTCAGAACGAGGTTGAAGTAGCTCCACTCAAAAGATCGACTAGGGAGAGACGTTCAGCTATACCACCAAACAATATAGTCTACCTGGGAGAGCATGATTATGATATTGGCTATGTTGTTGATCCAGTGACTTATACGGATGCCATCTCATGTTCTCAATCAGATTTGTGGCTAGATGCGATGAAAGATGAGATGCAATCTATGAAACACAATGATGTTTGGGAGCTTGTTGAATTGCCTGAAGGTTGTAAACCTATTGGCTTCAAATGGGTATACAAGACTAAAAGGGATTCCAAAGGGAAGATTGAAAAGTTTAAAGCTAGACTGGTAGCTAAGGGTTTTACTCAAAGAGAAGAAATAGATTATGAAGCAACATTTTCTCCAGTTTCTTCTAAAGATACCTTTGGAGTGATCTTGGCATTGGTAGCTCATTTTGATATGGAGTTACACTAGATGGATGTTAAGACTGCTTTTCTAAATGGAGACCTTAATGAGGAGGTTTATATGGTGTAGCCTGAAGGTTTTGCAACAGATGACTCAGGTAAGCTTGTTTGTAGATTGAAAAAGTCTATTTATGGCCTTAAGCAAGCTTCTAGACAGTGGTATTTAAAGTTTCATAGTATTGTCACTTCATTCGGATTTATTGAGAACAAAGTAGATCAATATATATACACCAAGGTCAGAGGGAGGAAAATTCTCATACTTTATGTGGATGATATTTTGCTTGCAAGTAGTGACATTGGTTTACTGCATGAGACAAAGCGGATGTTATCGAAAAATTTTGACATGAAAGACCTTGGTGAGGCGTCTTTTGTTCTTGGTATTGAGGTCCATAGGGATTGTTCTCGCTATTCATTGGGTTTGTCTCAGAGAGCATATATTGATCGCATTTTAGAAATATTCAATATGCAGCATTGCAAACCAGGAAATGCTCCTGTTATTAAGCGTGATAAATTGAGTCTTTCACAATGCCCTAATTCAGATTTTGAAAAAGCTTAAATGAAGAATGTACCTTATACTAGTGTGCTTGGAAGTATCATGTATACTCAAGTTTGCACTAGACTAGATATTGCTTTTGCAATAGGGCTTCTAGGCAGATATCGGTCAAATCCAGGACGCGATCACTGGGTTGCTGCCAAGAAGGTTTTAAGGTACTTAAAGAGAACAAGAGATTATATGTTGATTTATAGACATGTTCCGGACTTGCAACTAGCAGGGTATTCGAATGCAGATTTTGCTGGCTGTCAAGATGATAAGAAGTCAACGACAGAATACATATTTATGTTAGCAAGAGGTGCAGTATCATGGAAGAACGAGAAACAGAAATCCATATCTTCTTCTACCATGTAAGCAGAGTTTGTAGCATGTTTTTCAGCTGCTACTCAAGCTATTTGGCTCCGGAATTTCATTAGGAAGTTATCAGTTTTTTATTTTGTGGATAGGCCCATACAGTTACAGTGTGACAATAATTCGGCAGTGTTGTTTATTGATAACAACAGAAGTCTCAAGGGGTCTAAACACATGGAGGTCAAGTTTTTGACCATAAAGGAATCGGTACAGAATGGTGACATTGCTGTAGATCATATTCCTACAGATGATATGATTGCATATCCACTAACTAAAGGCCTACGCCCGTGTGTATTTGAGCGACATGTCATTAGCATGGACCTAGGAGCATCTTGGGATGCTGTTATTTAGTGGGAACTGTGTTTTATTTTTCTTAAATAAAGTTTACATTTGTTTTTGTTACAATTTTGTAACACTTTGATATATATATATATATATATATATATATATATATATATATATATATATATATTGTTAAAGGTCTCGAGGTATTGCTTAAACCTTGAGTGAAGGCTGGGGGCATCCGGTTATTAGCCTTGTGCATATGTCTTGTTATACATAAAGAAAGGTTAACTGTAAGAACAAGACATATGTGGGTTCATTGGAACCATAAAGACATTCTCTAATGGCACAAGTTTTTTGTGACGCTTAAGATAAGAGAATGGTGACTGACAAATAGGATCTCTCTATGAGAGATGTTATCCATTTGCCACACTACCATATTGAATTCATATCAATAAAGTTGAGAACATTTGTGACCATGGAAGGCTCTGTGTGTATACATGCAGTTACCGCCATGATTTGGTGTTTGAGACTTTATAGGATAGGATTGACTATTAAAAATTATCTCTAGACCAATGTATGCACATACAGTACAATTTTAATTAATATAGTCCAAGTAGGAGAATGTAAGAATTTTCCTAATGTGGACTACATTAATTGACGTTATAATTTACCGTTTTATGGGATTTGGTTTAAGGTGAGATAGAAGGTTTCTTAATTAGTCTAGTATTGGGCTGGCTAGTGTGGGCCGAGTTGAGCCTGGCCTGTAATGAGGGGGCCTAGCTGGAAACTCTATAAATAGTGTTCAAGTCTCTCCTCTAACCCTAATTCTCACAAGTATCCTCACAAATGGGCGTTTACCTAACGCTAAAGGGTGAAGGGGCCGTCTCATTTAGCCAATGATACGGAGGGCAATAGAGGAGAATGACTTGCGCGTAGAACATTAGTGTTCTACTTTCGCTTCAAGAACGATGGATCCCAAAACTTGTGTGTTAATCTTTCTTCTCAAGTATGCATGTTCTTGTTCTGGTTATGGAGATCTTGGGGATTGCGCAATTTGCATCCAACAATAGGTTCTTCTTTGTTTTATATAACAATTATGGGCGTGTAAGAGAACTTGTTGAACTTACAACAATCAACATGATTGTATAAATTCTAGGGTAAATATCAGAGATCACAAGGTATGTTCAGATTCCAAAATATCGAAACAATGAGTGCAAAGTAGGTTCCAACGTTTGAGGCATATCCACCCTATACCTAGTAGGCTTGTACCATGTATCCTATGCAGGGTGCATATAGGAAGAGACAAGACACCCTCTATAGTATTTCATCAAATACATATGTATAAAACTATATATAATTTTCTCTTTCATTAAAGGACTCCCTATATAATTTTTGGGGGCACACCTCACTATGAATGCATTTGCGATTCTATGTTTAATGTTGGATGTGTTAGTAAATGGAATTTTGTTATTGTTTCTTTGCTAAAAAATTACGGAAAAGAACACGGGATAGTTACGGGGTGTTTGTTTGTGTTCATTTTTTTTGTTTATGAACACAATTCTTGTTTATTTTTCCGGGGAACAAAAAAAGAATAAAAACGTGTTTGTTTGCGTTTCTGTTCCAAATCTATTTTTTTGTTCCTCGGAACAAATTTGGAACCAAAACAAGAAACAAAAAAAACTTGTTTCTTGATCCTGGAACACTTTCGAGAAACAATTTTTCTCTCTCCTATTTTTTTTCTTCTTTTTCTTTTCTTCTTCTTTTCTTCTTCTTTTTTTCTTTTTGGCGATCACCGGCCTCGGCCATGGCCAGCAACCTCGCCGAGCATCGCCGGCCCCCAAGGAGGCCGAGTGTCGCCGGCCCTCGTCGACCGGTTGCCGGCCATGGCCAAGGCCGGCGACCGAACAGAAATAGATTTTCTATTTCTGTTCCGGGGAACAATTTTTAAATAGAAACGTTACCAAATGCACCCTTAAAGAGCACCCTCAAACCTGTAAAACCCCCAAGCTTGTACTCATATAACACAATTACCTCGTTGTATACTTCATCTCAAAAATTGATTAATATGTCGCATGAGTACAAATTTAAGATTTTTGGTTTTATAAAAAATAATTTGGAATAAATATGTCATACGGACATAAGTTTGAGATTTTTTGTGTAACAAAAATAGTTTAGAATAAATATGTCACGGTGGACATTGTTTAGAATTTTTGGTAGCTTTTTCCCTTTAAATTATTTTTACTTCCTATTTGTGCTCATTTACAACTATGTCCTTGATATATGTGTAATTTGTTGGTAGAACATTTATCAACTATGGTCTAGAGCATAAGAAGGACGATACTTGTGCTCTTGCCTATAAAGCTCTTTTTTTTTTCAAAGAAAGTGCTCTTGCCTATACTTCGCATGGTCAGCTTTTATATGAGTCAATTACTTTGAAGATTATCACAATTACAACTTTAGACACTAAAAAAAGGACTAAGCTATATTAATTTAACACTTTAGTATGTGAACCCAAATTGGCTTTGGGGCTGATTTATTTTCGGACACAAATGAAATTGCATAAAATATTCAAACGTTTCTTTTGAATAAGGGACATATAAGTATAATTGAATTATAAAACTTTCAAAAAATACAATTAAATCCTAAAACTTGTCGAATTGGTGCAATCAAGTCATTCTTTAACATTGCTAATTTGTCTAACAGAAAATGCTAAGGTGTGACATTTTTAAATTAATTAATTTATCATTGGCATTATTTATCACTTTTTTCTTTAAATCTTATTTAAATAATAGTAAAAACTTGAAAAAAAGCCAAAATAATTTTAAAACCAAAATTTGAAAAAAAAGGTAGGGATCATGGATGGCCATGTCATCGTTGCCCATCGTTGTAGTGGCCAATGAAGGTCGTCGGCCCTAGGTGATGGACGGGGCTGACCCTCACCAACCCAAGCGAGGCCATGCTAGCCCAAGCGAGGCTCAAGCGAGGCTCACTTAGATTTGGGTGATGCCTGGGCTTGCCGAGCCAAAGAGGGCTGCTCCCCCTCCACGCCGGCCCCTCTGACGATGGTAGCGGTGGCAGCACCCAACAACAATCCCTATCCCTTTTTTTCCTAGTTTCATTTTTTAAATTATTTTAGCTTTTTTTGTAGTTTTTTACTATTATTTAAATAAGATTTAAAACAAAAAGTAATAAAAAAATGTCACATAAGATAAATAAATAAATTTAAAAATGTCACATCAATATTTTTCGTTAAACAAATTGGTGGTGTTAATAGAAGGACTCACTCGAATTAATTTGACAAATTTTAAGAATTAATTATACATTTTGAAAATTTTAGGACTCAATTGTACTTTCGTGATAAGTTTTAGGATTTATAGTATATATATTCATTTGAATAATATCAATTCGTGAGATGATTTTCAGGTTGATGTATCATGGACGTCAAGGAAATTTTACCAAGTATTTAAAAGCCCTGATATAATTTATATTATAGATTTATTCTCACGTTTTTTTATTTAGCCCTTCACTACAATAGAAAGAACACCATTCACATTATATTGACGAAATTATGCTAGGTTATGCTTTTAAAGCATATCATACAAGAAGATATATAATGGGCCCCACTTTCTTTCAAGTGTCAACACCTCACTAGTTGATTAAAGTTAGTTGATAAGATCAACAAGGATGCCAAATAATTGCAGTGACTTCGTACGAGGTACGGACACCTAAATTGCCAAAACTTGGCATGGAGGGATATTTAAGTGTCAAAATTTTTGAAAGATACATTTAAGTGCCAAAATCGGAGCAAAATGGATCACTTAAGTGCCAATCCAGCCAAAATCCGGCCAAATTGCTGATGTGGCAATTTTCCGACGAGGTGAGTGTAAAACGATGTTGTTTTGCGCGTTAACGTGGCTATAAATTAAAAAGGAGGGGGAACGAAGGGAGGTGGCTAAGGGCTGAGCTCTCGCCGCCACCGTCGGGAAGGGCGGCGATGGAGGGGGAGGGTTGGGCGGGTCGCCGGCCCCCGGGCGATCGGCGGCCGGCAGCGAGGGCTTGTGAGCCCTCGCCTAGATCCGGGGCGGGGTCCCTCGCCGAATGCGGGCGAGGGTCGGCGGCCCTCCCCCTAGATCTGGGCGAGGCAAGCCCTTGCCGCCCGCCGGCCGGGGTTGGCAACCCGACCCTCCCCCTGCGTCGCCGCCCTTCCGGCGACGACGGGGGAGGCGGCGGCGACGAGGGCTCGGCCCTCGGCCCGCCTCCCTTCGACCCCCTTTTTAAGATTTTTAATTTTTAGTTTTTTAAATTTTTTTAAATATTTTTAATAAATTTCATTTTTAATTTAATTTAATTAATTTTTATATTAATTATTTACCATGTATAGACAAAACGACTTCGTTTTTGCATTTTTTAGTCACATCAGCATGCAAAACGATGCCGTTTTGCACTCACCTCGCTAGAAAATTGCCACATCAACAATTTCCATTTTGCTTCGATTTCGGCACTTAAGTGTACCTTTCAAAAATTTTGGCACTTAATTGTCCCTCCATGCTAAATTTTGACACTTGGGCTGTACTTTTGCTGACTTCATACTAACATTGAATTGACTTTAGCAATTGATTGAGAACTTATATTAAATTGGCTTGGCACCAAGTGTCTGTTGTGAATTCAAAGAGGAAACCTAAATTTAAAGCCTTACACATTAGAAACGCGTTGTAATGCATTTTTTTTTTGGGCGACATTTTTCGAATTTATTTATTTTTCTCTAAGATACCCATAAAAAAAGAAGGAAACGGACGAAAATAATCTTTTAAGATTCTCAATGATGATTATCGACATTTGAACATGATACTTAGCCAAAAGAAAATTCAAAACTATTGTAGCAAACCTCACCTTCTAAATTTTCTTAACCGGATAAAAACTATTTTCTAGTTTAGTTTGCAAAAGGGTAAATATCCGTTCCTTGAAAAGGAAATATTAACCACTTTTTTCCCATTAAAAAAAAAAATCCTTTCTTTATTTTCATCTTTTCCTTTTTCATCAACTCGGCATGCTTTTATAGCCCGATCCCTCTTTATCGACCCGGCATGCTTCCATAGCCTGATGTCTCTTTATATTGACTCGACGTGCTTTCGTAGCCTAGAGTCCCTTTCATCGACTCGGCGTGTTTCCATAGCCCGATATTCCTTTATATTGATCCGATGTGCTTTCATAACCTAGAGTCCATTTCATCGACTCAGCGTGCTTCCATAGTCCAGTGTCCCTTTATATTGATTTGGCGTGTTTTCATAATCCAGAGTCCCTTTCATCGACTCGGCATGTTTTCATAATCCAGAGTCCCTTTCATCGACTCGGCGTGCTTTTCATAACCTGGTGTCCCTTTATATTGACCCGGCGTGTTTCTATAGTTCGGTATCCATTTATATTGACCTGGCATGCTTTCATAACTCAGAGTCCATTTCATCGACTCGGCGTGCTTCCATAGGCCGGTGTCCCTTTATGTTGACACAGCGTGCTTTCGTAGCCCAGAGTCCCTTTCATCGACTCGGCGTGCTTCCATAGCCCGGTATCCCTTTATAATGACCTGGCGTACTTTCGTAGCCCAGAGTCCCTTTTATCGACTCGGCATGCTTCCATAGCTCGGTATCGCTTTATATTGACTTGGCGTGCTTTAGTTAAAATCTCTTTGGTGAAAACTTTGACATCTGATTGTGGTGGACTTGAGTTTGCGAATCCATTTCGCACAGTTTTCAACAACAAAGGTGTTGAAAATGATTCGGTCCACTGGATTCAGCATGGCTCTTATGCCTGTGTTGAAATCAATTGGATGTTCTTCCCTTCAGGTCTCTTTGAGGCCTAAAGAAGTTAGCTACAGTCCGTATTTGTCTTTGGCTAAGGATTTCCATCCTCAATATAACCGACACTGGTATAGGCACATTTTGAGTCCCTTTCATCGACTCAGCGTACTTCCATAGTCCGGTATCCCTTTATATTAACCTAGCGTGCTTTCGTAACCCAGACTTACTTTCATCGACTCGGCGTGCTTCCATAACCCGATGTCCCTTTATATTGATCTAGCGTGTTTTCGTAGTCTAGAGTTCCTTTCATCAACTTGGCGTGCTTCCATAATCTAGTGTCCCTTTATATTGACCTAGTGTATTTTCATAACTCATAGTCCATTTCATCGACTCAGCCTGTTTTCATAAACCAGAGTCCCTTTCATCGACTCGGTGTGCTTTCATAAATCAAAGTCCATTTCATCGACTTAGCGTGCTTCCATAGCTCGGTGTTCTTTTATATTGACCCGGCGTGCTTTCATAGCCTAAAGTTTCTTTCATTAACTCGGCCTCGGTGTACTTCCATAGCCGGTGTTCTTTTATATTGAGTTGGCCTGCTTTCGTAGCCCAGAGTCACTTTCATCGACTCGGCGTGCTTATAGTTCGATATGTCTTTATATTGACTTGATGTGCTTTCATAGCCCATAATCCCTTTCATTGACATAGGCCGGTGTCTTTTTATATTGACATTGACCTGGCGTGAATTTATAGCCTACAATCCCTTTCATAAACTCAGCGTGTTTTCATAAGTCCGTGTCATTTTATATTGACCTAGCAATTTCGTAACTTAGAATCTCTTTCATGACTCTAGGTGCTTCAATAACCCGATGTCCAGCTTTAGTACCACGCCATGGGAATGCCGATCAAGAAAGATATAAATTCAAATTCCCACATTCTCAGGAGAATTAGGGTGGGGATGATTTTATTTCAGGAGTGGGTTCCGACTCCCACGATCTGGAAGAAGGTCAAATGTCTGAGAGCGAGTGTTAGAATAGGATTAGTATAAGACCAACCAAAAAAAAAAAAATTTTGGCCTTTATGGCCGAATCCCCTGGGCCACCACCGCCGCGATCCCAACGGCTGCAGTCGCCGGAGCAGCCCCCCGCCACCGCCGACGCCGAGGAGATGGGGAGGCGGCCCCTCAAAGATTCGCCCCCCGCTCCTTCTTGGTTCACGCCGAAACGGTACTCGATCGGCTTTTCTTTCTCTCCGTGCCTTTTTCGGAGTCGTGGTCGGATTGTGGGCCGTGGGTTTCTTCGCGGCTGGGGAATTGGTGAATGGGAAGTAGAGTTTGTTGCTCTTGTTTCGCCTCTCGGGACATTGAAGTTCCGTTTGTATCGTTTTCTCTAGCTGTTTTTCGTTAATTGTGATGCGGCGCGGGGTGCGATGAAGTGACGAGGAATGGTGGGTGCGGGCTGATAGTTGCTGGGCAATTGCAGCACATTGTGGACTGCGGAGTTCAGTTGGTTTTTGAGTGATAATTTGACGATTGGGAATTATAGCATCCTGGGGTTTGGGTTGATTGACTAGTGATTACTCATGTATGAGATGGCCGTTTGTTTCTATGAGGAAAGAGTTTGAGTGATAATTTGACGATTGGGATGGTCGATTGTCATGTATTCTTTTGTCATCTGATTGGAGAGTGATCTTGTTGCATGCACCTGCGACTGACAGCGCCCTGTTGTACTGTGTATTGTATGAAGGAGATTGCTTCCAAAGTAGAATGTGGGTTGGGTAACTGTTGGTTCAACTATACTGAGAAGTCAATGAGGTCATAATTGTTTCCTCACAAGTGTGAATGAGGCTGGCCATGACCTTCAAGCGTAAAATTTCCTGAATGTGTTGTCTAATCTTAAGCAGAGATGAATTGTTCTATTTGGTTGTGTAATTGTAGTTACTATCACGCAATGTTTATCTAGATACCAGAAGTAAATGGATTGTATAGGATTTCCAGAGAATATACTCGAAGAAATGGGTAACTAAAATATTGGAGTTGTTTAGGGCAATAACCAGGAAGTTTACTTTTCTGTATGCAGGTTGCTTGTCATCTTTTGTGTGATTAACATGTTAAATTACGCGGATCGAGGAGTGATAGCCAGTAATGGTGTAAATGGTTGTCGGACTTGCACAAAGGATGGAAAAGGCAGAGGAATCCAGTAAGTAAAGAATTTTGTTTTGTCTGATTATGCAGACAAGTCTATTGTTTCGGTATCATGGGACCTTTATATTGGACATTTTGAGACCTGGTACTGGTTGTTGTTGCCGATCTAAAGCAGATTGAATGTGAAATTGAGGTTAATCTTTTTTTTCTGAACAAGAACCAGAATTTGTATTCCTGTACTGCCATTCTCATCTTTTTCCCATTTTGCTGAAAATATCACAATGATTGACATATCTAGTATTCTATTGGAGGCTTATGATTTTCTTTTTATTGGGGTTCCTTTTTATGTTTCCAAACTATACAGTTTTTGTTTAATGTAAAAAAACTTCTGAAGGTCCAACATAATTCTATTAATAAAAGTTTGTTGAATAGTAAAAAAATGTAAGCTGACGATCTCCATTGCATTGCACCGGTCTCTGTTTTTATCATCTTCCTAAGTCGAAGCTGAAATTCCATCCTATTCTCCTTTAAAATTTTCTGGGCAATTTTTCTCTTGCCGTCATTATTGTAATCATAGCTAGTTTTTCGAGCATTTACGAATTTATAGTATAGTGTTAATGTCTTATAACCTTATCATAGCACTTTGGTTGCAGGGGGAACTTTAACTTGAATTATGTTCAGGATGGTGCCTTGTCATCTGCATTTGTGGTTGGACTTGTTGTTGCATCCCCTATATTTGCTTCACTAGCAAAGAGGTAATGCCCAATTCCAGTACAGCTTGGATACCCTATGTGCTTTGCCCAATGTTACTAATTCTATATGAAGAACTTGTCATTCACGGAATGGGGAGAGAATGATTGTGGGATTTTCAGAGTGACTAAATCACTTCTAGTTTTAACGGAGCAAGGCTATTAATCCTGAACATGTTCAGCACAGGTCATGATGGAAACCTTGGTCTTTTGATTGGTATCATTCTTTGGTTGTGTGGGCTTGGAAAATGTCCTTAGTCATGGATCTCATGCCGCTCCAAGATAATCTTGAATATTTTTCCACATTAAGCACTTAAGTGGCATGGCTTATATTGTCATAATATCCTGAAGACATTTCAAATCAATGTAGCTGCTTTGAATATAATATTGACATAACCATTTTGAAAATATGATAGACTACACTTGCTTTTATTCTGAGTGAATTTATCTGCTTCTCCTCTGCATGATATATTTGAAAACCTTAGTTGGTGTTAATTATTTAGTATTTTAGCTATATCTTCCTGTGCTGAAGCAATTTTATCATATGGTTGGTGAATTTCTTCTACTCTATACTAATATCTGTTCTGCCTTCTTTTTTCTAGTTTTAAGTAGGTGCTGATGTACATTACTTTAAAAATTTGCTCATAATTTCAGTACCACATACTTAGACAGCAGGTATACAATGAACAGTTTGGAGGGGCCAAGGTTAAGATTTAGCTAATATAGGATGGTGGACTCTATCATACATTTACATTTATCAAATTTGTCCAAATATTAGGAACCTGTAACATAAGATATGTTAGACGTAAATGGGTATGTGGTTTACATGCTCAATGTACTCACTTGTGTCATTTATTACCAACATATATTAAAGGATAATTAGTCTGATGCTTTCTTATGAGCTGAAAGAAAGCCCAGAACAGTAAGGTTACTAGTCCATTATTTCAGTAGTTTTGGCAAGATACGACCACAAATAAAAAACTAAAATAGCATTTGAAAGTTGAGAATCCAATTTGATTTGTAAAAATGCTGTAGTCGTCATTCACTGAGCTTACTCGCTCACATTTAGTGGCTCATCTTTAACCTTTATGAATCTTCCAATCCTTGACTTCAACAGGAGTGACTTACCTCCAATTTTGCTAATTGCCCTCCTTGTTTCTATTATTGATGTGTTTATTTTTTGTAATTTTAGCTAATGTGCCATTTGGTTTTAAATGTTAATTATGTTGATATGAAAGTTTTTCTTGTAAAAAAAAATGTTAAAAAGAACAGTAGATATGAGAATCAATTGGTTGAAATTTGGAATTTTGTGTCCAGAAGATTGGTTCTAGTGTAAGGATCCCATGACTGTGTTCCTGTGCACCTCTAATACTGAGTGCATTATTGTTGTCTTTCAGTTCTCACAATCTTCAATCAGTTTTTGCAACCTTCAGTGTTCGCTCTTGTAGGAATCGTTTATAATATTGACTTATTAATAACTTCTTCTCTAAAATATTTCAGCACCCCCCTCCCTCCCCTTCCCTTTTCTCTCTTCCCTTCTTGAATTTGTCCATGATGGTGAGGGAAGTTTTTCTCTTCAGAAAGTTGATAGTTGTTAAATAATATTTCTTAGAACTCCCACTCTTTCTCTCTTATTGATGGAAAATATATGGTCATCATCATTAGAAGTTATCTGTTGTCTGTATATTCCTGTTGTTAATTGTTTCAGTGTTAAACATTCTCCATTTATAATAAAAAAAATTGGCTGCATCTTTCTTGATTGCTGCAGGTTACAGGTTTTAAGTATGCACAGTTTATCTTTCTCTTCATTTTGTTATAAAAATTCCTACATAATTTTTTCGCTTTCCAGTATCAATCCATTTAGGCTCATCGGAGTTGGACTATCTATTTGGACACTGGCTGCAGCTGGGTGTGGTAGTTCATTTAGCTTCTGGTTTATCGTGATATGCCGGATGTGAGTATGGAAGCTTTGCGGCTATTACATTCTAAATTGTAATTTTTGGTACCTTAACTTTAAAATTGTGCTAAGGGCTTACAGTTTCGGGTTTACTTCTTAAAGGCTGGTTGGAGTTGGGGAGGCTTCTTTCATAAGTCTAGCAGCGCCTTTTATAGATGACAATGCACCTGTTGCTCAGGTGTGCCACACCAATTGCTGTTAGAATAAGCACACTTCTTGTGGATAAGTAATTGTTAAGTTTGCTGTAAATTTTATTCTTATTCCTGGGAACAATATTAGCTAAGATTTTATTATTTCTGGCAGAAAACAGCATGGCTTGCGATGTTTTACATGTGTATACCAACTGGAGTAGCTTTGGGCTATGTGTGTGGAGGATTAGTAAGTTGTTTATTCCCTCACATTTGCTGTTTGATTTTGCTGATTATGTCTGGGCTAGGAGTATGACAGGCTTTCAATCTGCATCCTTTGAACATGCCAAGTCTAAGTAGATCAATATAAAGGCAGTAGTATCACTTGTCAACTGCCTGGTGGAAAATTTGTTCTTTCGGTCGCTGCCTGGTGGCATTTGCCAGCTATAATTATTTGCCATTTGCTGAAGTTTTGATAAATTGACCTCTTCTTCCCTTTTGTTTTAGGTTGGAAATCACAATTGGCGGTATGCATTTTGGGGTGAGGCTGTGTTGATGTTTCCATTTGCTGTTTTGGGATTTGTAATGAAGCCTCTGCAACTAAAAGGTGCATTTCCATCTAGAGTGCGGCAAGATTCTATCTGGTCTTTGCCTATAAAGAAGAAGAAGATATCTGTTTTTTAGACCCACAAATTAGCGTATCACCGCAGGTTTTGTTCCTGTTGATTCAAAAAAGTCAGTGGCATCCATTGAAACAGCTACTATTGTGACTGGAGGTAATTATTCTTCTAATATTGTGTGCTAGAATTTCCAGATAGAATTCCACTTTCTTTTGTCTTATCTTAAAATTTTTCATTTGTTATTTCATGTACTTTGGCAAAAACTTTCAGTAAGACCTTTTTCTTATTATAGTCCATAAGAAGCAACCAAAGCCATTGATGCAACAGTACAATACTTGCTCACAAGCTTCAAGAATGGTAGAGTTCAATTTGCATTTTGTTAGGGCCACCAAAATATTGCACATTTTCCTTTTGGCTTTTGCTTGGTTTAAGATTTCTTTTAGCAAGTGGATGTAATACAGCACAAAAAAAAAGTACGCCAACTCAGTGAGACCATGTATTGAATCTTCATGATCAGTCAACAATACTTGAATAGTCTCGTAGCTTTTCTGGTACAATATGCAAACAAAGGATAAATTCATTATTCTGGTGGATTGATGTCTTTTTGTGGTCACCTTGCTCCATTTCATGATGTAAGTATTGTTCCCAGAGTTTACATGACCTGTCTCATCATTAATATTTGCATGATTGATATTTTTAAATCTGCAATTGACAACTGGATAATCTTTGATTTTTCTCCTTTTTTTTGGATTGCTATAATAGCAAAAATTCTTTGGTTCAGTTAATAAATTTAAGGGTGTTATAACCTCTTATCTTTTCCGAGTCTGCAACATGATTTGTTGGAATCTGCTGAAAAAAAGGAATTAATGTTCCTACTTCTAATGTAGGCAACCACTTCCCTGGCAGTAGTTTGTATAATATCTACTTTCTTCTAGTTTTTAAATGCTTCCTATTTTCTCGAGCAGATGCATCGAGTATTAATCCCTCCAAACTGGTTGGAAATGAAGGTACTGGCAGTGAAGCTTATCATGAGCCATCCAAGTAAGTGGTTCTCTGATGGAGAGATAAATGTAGATATATAGGTGTATTTGAAGAATTTAGAGAAAAGAATTGTGATAATTCTCTAATAAAATGTACCAGGATTACAAAGCTCTTTATAGGACTTCTACAAGTACTAACTAGGAAAAAACAGATCTGAATAATATAGCTATAATCCCACAAATCAAGGGATACTAATAAATCATATCCTAACTAATTATTTACAAGCTATTTCCTAATAATTAGAATCCAGAAAATCAGGATTGAATATTCCTAATAATCAGCTCCTAAGAATCAGGATAATTCAACAGTATTAACTTATCTACTATTTGTGCATGTATGTCTATTAAATATGTTAATCATCAATGAATTGGCATCTCCAGAAACGAATATTTTGAAGCAACAAGGCTGGAAAACTGAAAGTTTTTCATAAATGCTGATCAGTTGGGTATATAATATTCTCAGGAAAAAGAGTTCGCAGTGGGTAGGGCACACCCATTATGAATTGGTGTTTGCTTCATGAAGTGGAAAAGTTGTCAATTGAGAAAGGAACTAGGAGAAATTTAATTGAGCTTTGATTATAGAATTATAGCAATTCAGGGTTCTCGATAATCATAGATGGAAATTGTTCATAAGTAGATGTACAATAAGTTGGGACTCTTGAGCTAGGATCATTGATTGTTTTAATAACGTTCTGCTTCTACAGTAACTTGATCGAGTAGATGGATAGAAAGCCTCTATTCTATATCATTTTAACAACGTTCTGCTTCTACAGTAACTTGATCAAGTAGATGGATAGAAAGCCTCTATTCTATATCGTTTTAACAACGTTCTGCTTCTACAGTAACTTGATCAAGTAGATGGATAGAAAGCCTCTATTCTATATCGTTTTAACAACGTTCTGCTTCTACAGTAACTTGATCAAGTAGATGGATAGAAAGCCTCTATTCTATGTGATAATAGACTTGATTGTACTGTTGGTAGAAAAGTGCTGGAGTCTAGAGTTAGTGCCTGAAAGAGCCAGCCTTGTAAAGCATCTTTGCAATTATTAATTAGTAAAAAGCTGGCTGTAATGATGTTCCGTTTTCTTTGAGGCTTGCAATAATTATTTACACAAGACAATGCCTGGCAGAAAAAGCGGATCCATGGTCCAAAATGGACTTTGATAATTTGTTCTTCCAGAAGGACGAAAGTTTTTTGGGATGGAATCTTTGATTTGCACCTAATGCATTCTCCACTTACTGTTTTGGGTAGAAGCTTTGCCTTCCAAGACACGCAAAAACTGATTCCAAACAGAGTATAATTGGCAATGCCATTAGTTGAAGCATTGAAATGACAAGGGCCCATGAGAAAATAGTTCCTGAAACATTTTTAAAATGGCGACTAAGGTTGAAACAGCAAAAGTTTTTGCTGATTCAAGGGCCTGTGACTTACTTGAATAATTTATTCAAGTTTTTGCAACTAGAGCCTCATATTTTCTATTCGCTGGCAGAAGATTGATGCATATGAGCATGAATGTGTAGAGACAGATAGAAAGAGAATGGAGGGAAGAGGGTGGAGGAGGGGAAGGAATTATATTTGTATCTTAGTGCCTTCTTTTTATGAGCTTATTTATTTCTTTGCAGGAGATCAGGCTGTTTGTCCACAATCTGGAATGAAGTAGCAAGATTTTCAAAAGATATGAAAGCACTTCTGGTTGATCAAGTTTTTGTTGTGAATGTTTTGGGTAATTCAATTTTTCTAGTTTTCTTCACTCGTAGGCCACTAGGCTATGACAGATTTTACCAACATTTTTTATCTATTTATTCATTAATGACATTGAGAGAATAAGATATTACTGTGCTAATTATGTGTTTACTATTTGCTATTGTTTTGACACAGCAAATCTTTTAACATGTATAACTTGTTAAATGACAGGTTAT
Source organism: Eucalyptus marginata (assembly GCA_014182565.1). Classification (NCBI taxonomy): domain Eukaryota; kingdom Viridiplantae; phylum Streptophyta; class Magnoliopsida; order Myrtales; family Myrtaceae; genus Eucalyptus; species Eucalyptus marginata. The sequence continues at coordinate 11,410,252 of CM024593.1, forward strand.
ATTGCCTACAACTTTGTCATTGGAGCATACTCATATTGGGGGCCAAAGGCTGGTTATAACATCTATCATATGGTATCAGTGTTTGCAGAATTTAGCTTATCATGGCTGCTTTCCTTTAGCGTCATTATAGTGTTTTCTTTAATGTATTACAAGTTCTCTTAAAAAAGTATAAGCAGTTTTTTTGGCCATCTAGTAAGTACATATTTCTGGTTTGCAGAGTAGTGCAGATATGATGTTTGGTGGAATTACCATCATCTGTGGGATTTTTGGAACATTAGCCGGTGGATTGGTTCTTGATCGCATGAATGCTACTATCTCTAATGCTTTTAAGGTAAGTTCTGGCATTATTTATGATCCCATTATTAATCCATTTATGTTTGAGGTTTATTATATTTGGGTCCCTGAGCCTGTTTATACTTGAACAAAGATAAATGGATGTTTGAAAACTGTAACATGTGATCCGTAGTAATGTTCTTTAAGATAAGGTTTCAAAACTCTCACACTGTCTCATCTTCCGGGAAATAAAAATTTCTTTTCTATTGGACCCATTTTTTTTGGTCACTGGTCCATATCTTTCTATCTCACCCAGTGGCAACCCATCTACCTTTTTAAGTACTAATTATGTCATACATTTGGAGAAGTCTTCTATCATGTCAGTGAATCTAGAGCAAATGTTTTGTTTCTCTTGTGGGGGTTGTTATGACCCCTTTTGCATCGACTGTTCTCTTTTTCCTTCTGACACTGGTAATTTCTCTGTTATTCTGATGCAGCTTCTTGGTGTAACAACCTTTCTAGGTGCTGTTTTCTGCTTCACCGCCTTCTGTATGAGGAGCTTGTATGGTTTCATAGCTCTTTTTGCACTGGGAGAGCTACTTGTATTCGCTACACAGGTAATCATTCAAGTGAATTTTTCCAAATCTGGTTCTCCGAAGACAGACCCCATCTTCACATAGTTGGGTATTCTGACACTTTGATGTAGATTATGCCATGTACTAGCAGTGGAAAGTTTTGCCTCATATTTTCACTTCTAGTTGGGAATGTCACACTAAGTTAATCAATTAAGTTACCAGAAGCAGAAAATTTTTATTAAGTTACCTCTGTTCATGATTATCTAGATTGTGAAGATTCTATTGCGTGTGAATTGAACCTAGAGAATCATGTGCACCATTTAAAGCAGTTTGCAATGAGTACCAATTACCATTAATTGTAGTCTTCTAACTACTATTAAACTGTTCAATTTCTTATTATACTCTGTCTATGCAGCTTTGATGGTATTTGAAAATGTATGTGAGTTGCATTTCCTACTATTTATGTGATTTTTGCCAATATTTTGAAAATTGTACTGTTTAGAAACCAGAAGCTGGCTGTTTGCTATTCAACCAGTTCCATGGTCAAACGATCCAAACTGTTGTGTTTAGTTTCATTAATGACAGAGCCTTTGACACATGTTTTGGTTAGATTGTGTCTGCCTGCTTTTAGTTCATAAAGTTCATGGATTCTAGACTGTGTCACTCAGAGGAATACTTCTTTCCTGAAGAGCTTAAGATCTTTTTTGAATAAATTATTTGCCACAATGCTGACAAATAAGTTGCCTGCCTAGCTGGATAAGAGCTGGACACTCATCAATAATAGGGCACAGGCTCCAGACCCCACTTCACCACATGTTTAATGACTTGGAATGTGAATATGGGAGTAGTGGTTCCAAAGGACTCTCCAGTTTATATTTTCTTTGATTGATGATATCGTCATATAATATTTCATCCTATTGCAAGCTTTGCTGGGCATATCTATCATGTTTATACCAGTACTCCTTTTGTCTTGTAGATGCTATGAACTGCGTAGATATTGTATCTTGCCTTTTCTTTCAAGAGGACGTGTCTTGCACGTGCAAATGACATATCAGTGGTTATCCTTTTGTGACTTTTGTTGATAGCTTGAGGACCTATTAATCTATATTCAATCCCTTGCATTCCTTGCATTTCAGCATTCAAATTCTTTTGCTTAAAATGGGCCAGCATTTTTCTTGTATATCTTGACTTATTATAATATTCTTCCACTATTCTTCCTTCGCAGGCTCCAGTTAATTACGTGTGTCTCCATTGTGTTACACCTAGTCTAAGACCATTATCAATGGCTATTTCAACCGTTGCTATTCACATCTTTGGTGATGTGCCATCGTCACCACTTTTTGGGTTTTTCCAGGTGTGCTTCAAACAACTTTTTTTTGGCTAATATCTAACTTCTATGATTATTCATCAAGCTAGTATACCAACCAGAAAGTGGTTTTCTCAAACTTGATTTGAGAGTGAGAATGGCCTGCTGAGCATGATGCTCGAATTATCATACCCTGGTCTTTATTTTCTTTTGTTACTGCTCTGGTGTTATTCTTCAAAGAAACAAACTGTTTGACCTGCAAGAAAGGCCCGTTGGTTGCTCACATTTGTTCAAGTGCTGGCATTTACAAATAATCCTGATTTTATTGCTTTCTTTTCTGACTATTTTGCCATTTTTAGTTACTTTTCCTGGACTATAATTATATTCATGTCATTGGATTATTTCAAATTTCAATTGCTCGTGTCCAAAAGAACTTAAAGTGAAAAATAGCAGTCCTTATGTAATTATTTGATCCTTGTCATACATCCACTTTCTGATGGTATTGTGTTCATCCTCATGATTCACAGGATCGTGTTAATAATTGGAGGGAGACAACGCTAGTTCTGACATCGATTTTGTTTCTTGCTGCTGGAATTTGGTTTATAGGTGAGTAATTTGGATCCTTGTTTCAGTAAACCTGGGTAAATAATGCCAAAAGGAGACAGATCCTGTTGTGATGCAAACATGAATTCGTTAGTTTCTTTTGCTCACGGATGTTTGTTTTGAGGTGGATTGGTGTTATTGACATATGTCATTTCATGCTTCTTGTCAGGAATCTTTCTTAAAAGTGAGGATCGGTTTGACGAGGATAGTGTAACTCAAGCACCCACAACTGAGAAAGCAAACTTTAAACCATTGCTTGACGGGAACAGTCCAGAGAGCGTAAGTGAAGTATGACGCATCAACCAAAGCACTATGGCATGTGCTCGTGTCTTTTCCCTTGTAAGACTTCATACTCTTTCTTTGCACGTGAAAACTTATAATATAATACTCCTTAGCGCAGAATTATCTCCCGATTGTTAGTTTGCTGGAGATTCCCATTGCTTTTTGCTCCCTGCTAAATTCCATTTCTTTATGTAACAGCGTGACCTATGTTCAGCAAGGCATGCTAGGATCTTGTATTCATCGGGGGACTCTGTGATTAAATTGTACATATAAGGGCTTTGGGGCGATTCATGCTAGAGCTTGATGCATGACACACAGTCGTCAACGTCAAAGATGATGTAGATAAAAGATTTGTCTGCAATGGTGAAGCCATGCTAAGGTCTAAATTTATGGATTTGAGTCTTTTGATTTGTTTTGCCAGTTCTTGGACAGGTTTTGTTGATTAAATAAAATGGCGAAGAAATCTCAAGCTTTTTATGGGTTCATGTTTTCTGACATTTAGCTTTCCTTTCCAAGGGATTTTGTGAATAATTACTTAAGCTTGTAAAATTCTTTGAAATTCGTTTGGGCCATGCATTGTAGTCCTATCTGGAAATCTAATCTCTTTCTTATGCGATGAAGCATATAAACCACCCGTATGTACATTTACGAGTCTCATCCTACACATAAAAAATGCTTGCTGTCTAAATCTGCGCAGCGTTTGTGAACTGGATTTGTTTTGATGAGTGGTTGTGCAAAATGGACCGCCCTAATCGAAAACCACTTGGACCAGGGCAACCGGCCGGTTCGATCTAGTTCCCAGAAGTGTCAGTCCAATTCCCAGTTCCTAAAAATGGAACCGCTGGGATGTCTTGTTCATGATTCCGAGGGAAAATTGGACCGGACCGGACTAGCTACATAGATTTATTATTATTTTTATTTCTTGAAAAAAATTAGTGGATTTAGTTTATTGTTCTTGAAGAAATAGGAGTGTAATTGGATAATAAGATATTCAGATGGAAGTATAAGATTTGTCTCAAGTTCTGAATTTTTTTTTTATTATGCTTTCGATAATAAGACATCTGGACGGAAACGAGAAAAGAAATAGAAATTGATTGCATTGGATTGGATCAAGAATTCGCAATCCCATCTCGATCCCATACTAACTTGGTTGCCCAATTCACGACTTGTGATCTTGGTAAGGGGACTTGAGATCTAGGGCTAAGTATGGGTCCATAACTCCCAGGCTCGAGATCTAGCACACAACCTAGGGTCTATAGCAGCTAATCTCGAGATTGTTTATCGGTGTCAAAATATGACATACGGGAATAAAAATGGAGGATCCTCTCTCTTTACAAAAGAAAGAAAAGAGAAACAGAGAGAGATCTTGAAGATTGTGTAATGCTTACTTTTCAAAATCTGTATTTAAACCATGGCGATGTTTTATTGTCTCTCCTTTCATCTTTGGATCTCCTCTAATGATCTGGGACGCAATGTTGGAAGTGAAGGAATTTTGTGCAAAATTTCCTCCCATGATATTGGTTACTACTTCTTGATCACTTGTACCGACCAAACAATTCGCTACATTCTCCAAACAAGGTGCTTTCGCAATTAGTGTTTTTCCCAATCTCTATTGTTATATCAAAACTTCCCTCCACGATGATTATCCAATTGCGACTAACAATCGATCGATAAGATTGTCTATCTCAATTAATTTCTTAATTAAATTTAAATCATTAATTCGTTATTGGAGTAAATAGTTATATCATCTATAATTGCCCAAATCTCAAAAAGTTCTTCAAACCAATCATGGAGAGAGGTAAACCAACAGTACTGCCCCCCTATAGTATTTGAGAATTTCATCTCCGACACGCAAAGTACACAAACGATTGCTTTGGTTGCAAAACCGAGCACTCAATTTTTAACTCTATCAATCCAACCTCAGTCCCTCGATCCTGGAGTCAACCCCTGACAATATGGACACTAGCTCCCAACATAGTTTGGTCACGAGGACCTCGGACTTGGGTTTTAGGACACAAATCCGAGCCTCAGATTCTGAACACCAAACTAAAATGCATTTTTTTTTTCTTTTTTCATATGCTTTTCTTTCTTCTTAAATGTTCTGCCAAAAACATTCATTAACGAAATATCTTTCACCAAGGGATGGATCTTTGATTTTTTAAGTGAATTGGGTTTTAAAGCAACTTGGATAGGAAGCAATGTGTATGGAATGAATCACTAATGCTAATGAAACTAATAGAACTTAAAGAATAAAGAATTGCAAATAAGAATGATAATCGATAAATTGAACTGTAGAATTTTTTTTCGAGTGTTCTTGATTGCGGATCCTTTACAATTGATTCTACTGGGCTTCATATAGCCTTGTACAAAGTATAGTTGTCAATGTGTGGTTATCTTCTAAATCATGAACTTTAGCTACCTTCGAAATTCTTGGCTCTATGCTTCATGATCTTTAATTGCATATTCTTATCTGTAGGCAATTATAATCTTTAAGGTTTCTTTCAATTAGAATTTCTTTGGGTGAGTTTGATTGCCATTGTTTATGTCGATAGCTTCTTTGGTCTCTTTTCATTGATAGTACCATAGTCTCGTTACGTCAATCAAGCATTCGTCAATTTGCAATCAATTTATTTGACCTTATCCATTGATAACTCAATCTCGACAATTTCCGCTAAGTCTTGGATCATTTTTTGGTGTCAGCATTGACATCTCAAATTTATATCATCATAGAAATTTTTGATTTAGTAGTAAATAAGGAGAAGTTTTGTTTTACCCTTCTTTCTTTAACCAAGGGCTGGCGGGGTTGGTTGGAGCACCAAGAAATTTGCAACTTGGGAACTTGAGGTCACTTGTCTCGAAGTCACCTACAAAAACTAAGACTTAAATTTAACTGATTTATAGGTTTGCAGAGTGCTTCATGATGCAAGAGTAATGATACATGGGCACAAAAAAAGAGAGAAAAATTTGTTTATTTGTTTGTAGTTGAATTCTAAAATGAAAGTACAATATTTTTAAAACTTTATGGACTTGGTGTTATTCCCCGAACTTCCTGAACTAAAATTTCAAGGGACCACTTTAAAATAGCATAGAACGCAATGGACTAAGGAGCACTTAGACCCTTAAAACGCATCTTTCTATGCTTGCTAATTTTATAAGCAAAAGGTATGAATCAATCGATGGGTTTCTTTAGCCTTTTGTCAGTAGACGAGTTCTTCGTTGGGCCTTTCGCCCGATCCATTGGGCCTTATGGACCCTGATTCTATACTATTTATAGACATCATGAATATAAATTTTGTCCTAATACCCAAAAAAAAAAAAAAAAATCCACACTTTAGCTTTAATCCCAATCCTATCCTAAAATTTTTTCATCTCATAAAAAATCATAAACTTTAAATCAATCCCAAGTCTTCCTTGAACTTTTTTTATTTTCATAAAAAAATCACCAACTATTACTTGAGCTCTACATTTGCTTTCATTAACCTTCCATCCAAAATTGCCCTTAGTGATATGGTATTTCCATGTCATTGCTATGGTTTTTTTTTCCCAAATTTCATATTTAAGAAGATATCTTTTGGAGATGAATTTTCATGTCAACCCAAACAACGTCATATTGGATTTGAAATTTGGGTAAAAATTAGAGTTGAATTTCTTCAATTGCTATTACTCTTAAGAGAATATTCCTTCCATCTCACTTGGGGATCTTTGATTTTGTGCTCAGTCTTCAATTTCTTGTGCTCGAGAGTCTTCCGTTTCTCATTGTCAAGGAGCTCATGCTCAAGAAACTCAACTCATGATGCTTAAATAGCTCGCGCTCAAGAGTTTTTCGTATCTTGTTTATCAAGATAAATTTTGGATGGGGGGTTGACGGGGGCAAATATGCGACTCAAACAAAAGTTAGTGATTTTTTAGGATAGAATTGGGATTCGAATTTAAATTAGCGATTTTTATGGGACAACAAAAAAGTTTAAGGTATAATTGAGACTTGATCTAAAGTAGGGGTTTCTTTTAGGGAATTAGGCCTATCTTTTGAGGGAAAAAAGGGTGAAAGGTAACCCATTGCTTCGTAGAAACTATATTGAGAATACATCGGAAGTTTGGTCCGTAAAATTTGTCTACAATAGATTTTTTATTGTAGTGGTGGCTATGATCGACTTATATGTGTTAGCGGGGTTTACTCCCATGTGGAGGAAGCCCAATAAATAACAAGCCTAAAATGGCTTAAGCCCATATGATATAAGTTATATGTAGAAATATGGTTTCTTACTTTCTTGTAAGTGATAAGGGCAAATAAATCAGTAGAGATACAATAACGAGAAAAAAAGAAAACAGAAAATTTGGGGTTTGCGGATCAGTTTGATTTATATCAAGTTGGCATCGGAGGTCGATTCATCGTTCAATTGAGCTGAAATTTTGTCAACACGTTCGAGGTGCACTTTTCTCGAATTTGGATGGTTTAATTTTCGTTTGAAACTCCCTACGCTAGGTTTTTCGTGGATTGATTAAAACTTGCACTTTTGGTCAAATTTATCATTGATTTCTTGTGAATTTTATGTGTATTGCCAATAATGATGTTCTTAAGATCTTTACTGCTATATAATTCTAGTATTTACTAGAGAATAACTTTGTTCACCTAATTTTGTTGATAGTAAAGTTTTTGGGAGGTCCCGTGATTTTTTATCTCCTCAAACCGAGGATGTTTTCCATGTAAAAAAAAAAAAAAATCGCCTTGTATTTATGTGCTTGATATTTATTTTGCTTTACTATATCATTTCCTATTAGGCTTACACAAGAGGGGAAATTATTCTATTCTGTTGCATTAATTCGATATTATTCGGGTTGCTACTGTTCTCCCATCAATATGAATTTCCAAATTATTGCCATATCCCATATTAGATTGATCCTATAGAGAAGCGTGGCAAACCTAGCAATTATCATTTCTTGTATCTTGTGTTGCTAGTTATTCGCTCAAAAATCATCAACAACGATTGTCAATTGAATAGTGCTGATTAAACGAAGCTGATTGATGATCTCCGACGTCACGTTGCAACCATCATATTTGATTGACAGACAATTCCAACCTAGAAAGGAACAAGAACTCGGTTCATGTGTTCATTACAAAGTAGGACCACGGTTGGTCGTCTGACACCAAACCTCGAATTACAAGAAGGGCAAATATGCAAGAAAAAACATGTAAAGAAATTGTACTCTTTGACATCAAACTTGGCTTTCTGAGGGCGCCAAAACTAGTCATAAGCAGAAGAACGTCCCCTTCAGGATCTTGAGGGGTACAATGACTTCACTTGCAGACCCTCGCACCACAGACAAGTTCAAACTTGTCTGTAGAATCAAGACAGCCCATATGACAAAATCCATTCTTTTCTCGCTCTGAACATGACAGAATCTCGAGTTAGCTAATACGGGACAAAGGAGTACTTGCTTCGATGTCCTCCCAAATTATAATGATATCGCCAGGTTGGCCCAATTTTCATTTCTTCAATAAAGAAAGAGGAAACAAAAAATGTTGAAAGGGGTTTTGGCCTGACGAATGAACTATCATTAGTGCTACATTCGTGGAAGATTATTAACACCACTATCTTATATTAAACAGAAGATACGAATCTCAACGACAATCTTTCAATGTGATCTGCTTTTCGTATCCCGTTTATCATTCCCATGACTTGGTCAGATGGAACTTCTTGAGAATATCTCTTTTGTTTATTTTTTCCCCATTCGAACACATGGCCCGCTCAGGATTGTACACGGGATTTATCTATTTAAAAAGACCAAGATGTACTAAAAGTCTTGCTTTATATTAAACGGTCAATACCATTAAAAATATCGAATTGGTATCACAATTATATATTTATCATAAATTGATTTTTCGTCTCGTAAAAATCTCAATTTGATACTTTTACAACACATTACCCTCGAACCGAGTCTACATGTCGTCATAATGCATACGTGTGGATTTTCCATGTTGGATTTGTCATTCTCTATGTCGATTCATCTTACAATAATGTGCGCATTGATACGTATGTATTTTAACCGTATATTGAACCGAATGCTAATAGAGGGAGATTCGGAGAAGAGTATCAATTTGAATTTTTTTGAGACGAAAATTAGTGATGGAGTAAATATGTCATGAGATACCATTGGTGAAATGAAAATTAATTTTTGATAAATAAATCATTAAGGTATCGATTTGAAATTTCTAAGGATATTGACCTTTCTCTCAATATCATGATTTGGCACTCTCGTGTTTATAATGTATTTGTTGCCACAATGAATGTGTCTTATCTCATGATGAAGTGGTTCATCCTGCCATGTTGACACCACAGCTCTTCTAGAATGTTGGAGTATGTGTATTCACTATTCAGTATCTCTCTTTGTCTAAACGCAAGGCTCATAGATCGACAACTTTAGATCTACATTCTAGATCTAAACAAGCAATTCCAAGTTCGTCAAAATTCCACGCCATCGATTTAAGTCTTTATATATATATATATAAGAGTGATTGAAGGTGTCAATGGTAATTGGGTGATGCGGCGAAGACAATTCTCAATGATTTCGGATAATTTCCCCCAAACAAATAATCGTCTTATTTTATTTATATTTACGTAGTATATACGATCTTGCTTTTGAACCATCCTCAAACTACTACTTGAATTAATTTAAAACCAAGATCGAGTATTGTGGCCAAAAATATTATTTAGCCATAATTTTTCTTTTTTTTTTTTGGGAGGGGGAAATCCCAATCAGTCCTACCTATCATATATATGCCAATTTTGTCATAAACTTTTCAATTTTGATAATTCAGTCCTATACTTTTATAAAAAATTATGATATATTTGTTTCAGTTAGTTTTCATAGAAAATTACTGATGTGGTAATCCAATTATTGCCTGTCATTTTACGCAGCATACCATCATGTTAACGGTTCGGCTAAATTTGGCCGAAAGAATTACATTGGAATATTGTGAAAAATGTCATGACTAAATTGGTAAAATGGAAAAAAAATGTAATTAAATTAATATTCGTACAATAGACTTACGACTAATTGGATCATTTTCGTGAAATGGGAAGATAGGTTTTTGAATATTTTTCTGAGCACCATGTTCTTTTGGCTCACTTAAGGCTTAAAGTTGCGACAAACAAGATCGAGTGCTCTATGGGTACGGAGATTTGTTGACCAAATGACAGAAGGAACCACATGGGAAGGGGGAAGGGAGAATATCAGTTGCAAATAAAATACAGATCAAGTTTAAAGTTGTGGTTCAAGTAAAGATCATCCTCATCTCCCATTTGTCTGGAAGCCTTCTTTAGAGCCGCTCAAAGATTCGAATCTGTAGAAAATGAAGTTAAGAAACATGTTGAGCCAAAGCCCCATTCTCTTTAGCATAAAGATTCCTTATTAGGCTCCCGAATGAAAAGATTTTGTGTGAATACTAGCCAATTATCTTCTCACTATAAAGATTTATTTTTCCTTGTAAGTTAAGAAACTTTTAATTAGGTCTTGTTAATGAGTGTTTTGTGAGTACTTGTTACGCATACTTAATATGAGAAAATAGTGAATGAGAAATTGCAACCTTACTTTATGTGGCTTCTCAACTAGTATCTAGGGGCACATTTTAATAGAACCCATTTTGTTTTTTGAAATAGTGACTATACGTAACACGAGGAAACTAGTGTGTTGAGAACTGTAAATTTTTTTTAATTGCTTATTTAATAATTAACCTCGAGAGACTCATTAACTTTTTTAAAAATCAAACATTTCGAAAATTCTATTGGCATGTGACTGATTTTTATGTGTATCGATTGGGCCATTAATTGTAGATCCATGTCATTTTTCAATAGATTATAACCGTCTTTTTAAAGGAGGGGTTGAAGACTCTTACACATGGGTAATCGAATTCAAGACCAACCTAGAAAGTATCAATTAAGCTGTTAAAGAATATGCTCTCTCTCTGTTTTTTTTTTAAACAGTTCTCCACCTATGAACATATGGCTAGTGAAATATTTTTCCACTGACAGTTAGGCTTCATATAGACGCATTAACAATGTCTTTCGTCATTGGTCTATAATATTGATAATCTATAAGCTATGATGACCAGGCTCCAGCTAATATAGGAAGACGGTATAAATTGTTGGTGAATTCGACTCTAGGGCACAACCCCTGAAAAGAGCCTTGAAATCCGCTTCTGTCAAACTAAGTAGGCCACGTTGTTTAAATAAACGACATTATTCTGACCATAAAATACTAAACTATGTTGTCAAGATCGAGACGAAAGAGCATTTTCGTGCGAGTAGTACCCTAGGTTTTATAAAACATGCAAGAGGCATGAGTACATGTGACAAGTTTTTGTAAAATATGCTTCCCAGAAAAGTTTACTAAACTCCATCAGCTTTGCGTCCAATTCTTATCATTTCATTTCTTGTAAAAATAAAGAATAATCATTATTATTATCTTACAATATGTCTAGAGCTTTTACGTACTAAATTTGGACCAGCTAATTTGACGGATATCAACCAAGAATCAGACCTTAGTCCAGTCAATTTCACAACAAATGACATCTCAGTTGAAAACCACTAAAACCAAACTACTGGTCCTTTTTCATGTTATAAAGTTATAGGTATTCTAAAGATATGATGTTCATAAGAAGTCGCGCAATAAAAATACTCAATAAGGACCAGCCCTTTCAACTCAACTTGTCAGGTAGAATAAGTTTTCAACTTGTCAGGTAGAATAAGTTGTTATCAAAATATACTTTCAAGAGGAAAAGAGGAAGTTCATAATACTTGGTGATTCAAAATTAATGAAAAAGGACAACAAATTGGTCCTCTGAATCTCTCGAAATTTGGATTTGTTCCACCGTCTGAAGAACTATTTTATCCTACCAGCACCACTTATCTCACTATATGTAAAAAGATATGATAAACCCATGATATTATGTAAATGATTCTCTATCAACAAAATAGCTTAACATAAATCCTTGGCGACTCTTGTTTATGGCCTCAACGTGCACCCGATCGAATTGTGGTTATATCATTTTATAACAAAATACCAAAATGAGACTTTTGTTACATGCCCTAAACACCGTAATTAAGCCAAATTTGATGTGATTTGAATATATGTAATGAAACAAAACTCTGGTTTCAGTGTCTCACGTCATACGAATTGCTGCACCTCACAAAAAATTTTCCTTCGGAATGTAAGGACAATTTTATTTAGTAACGAATAGCCCGTTTCTCCATAGAACATAAGCAAACCAATGTTTAACTGGTTTCAGCTTTTGGTGACCGATTACGATGTATGTGTGCCGCGTAGAAATAGAATGAGGTGGAAAACATATATAAGAAGAAATGGAAATGGGGATGGAAAGAAAGGGAATGGAACATAATGGAGCACCGTTTATAATTCATATTTGAGGAAATGATGATGTGACGGTACCATAAATTTTCCACGAGAGGAATGGTGGCTTCTCTACCTTTAGATCTCCAGCTTGGATGATATGAGTAGATTTGTTTCTTAAAAAAAAACTAGTACTCTTAGCATGTGCTTTGAATTGCACCGTTAGCTAACGATACTGGTAGGCTAGCAATGCTCCCATATTTGATTGTGTCCAAGATATCACTGGGTATACAAGAACATGAGAGTCAAATTGACTTCAAATGTGCCCTAGAAGATGAATTAGATAAAGGAGGAAAGATCCCGGCATAGCCTTTCTTCCTCTTTTCTCTCTTAGGAAGAGTCGTCCCTACCCATGTCAGTGGTAGCTCCTTTAAGGGCGCCAGACCCTAGAAAACCCCTTAAACCCTAGCAGGTGATCCTTTCCCTCGTCCTCTTCTTTTCGTTTTTTAAACTCTGCACCTTTGTGACTGCTGCTACTTTCTCTGTATTGGGCTAAAATGGATGATGGGGGTCATCCAGATGCTCGAGCGACCCATCTCTGCAGAAAATTGGGAAAGTAATAGTCAGAAGTTAAAAAACGTAGCTATGGATGGAGTTGTATGAAGAGTGAAGTTGAAAGAATGTCAATTTGTCAACTTGACGCTCTTTAAGGGCGTGCATGACAAAATTTCTATTTCTCGATTTCTTTATTTCTCTGTTCCCCAGAACAGGTTTGGAACAAACTGTTTGGTAACGCAATTTGATTTCTCTATTTCTGAAACAGATTTCTATTTCAGAAATAGAGAAATTGAAAAAATCAAAATTTTAAATTTTTTAACTTCGTTTAAAATAAAATCGAAACCAAATCAAACCATATAAAAGAACATTGCGCTTTCTTGCTAACTTAATTCACTCATAACCACTACTTCACAAATTATTGCTAATTTTCTTTTTCTTATTTTGCTCGTGTTTTTTTTTTTTTTTTTTTTTTTTTGATAACTTCCTCTTTAGGATGAAAGGCAATCGAATGGGTCCCCAATTTTCAAAAATGATCAAAGTTCTTAAATGCTTACTTAAAAACAATGGGGCTCTTTCCTCCTAGAAAGGGCACGCGCATGGCCAGATTGAAGAAAAAGTTCTTACGTAATAGATGAATAAAAACGTGCCTAGAAATTTAACCTTGTTTCTTTACGGATTCAAAATTCTTGCAAAATCAAAATAATTAGATTGTTACACAATCTTGAATTTTAATTCGAAGGCAAGAGATTCAAGAGAATCTCTCTTTGCTATGCAAGGGCCATCAAAGGTTCATTGAGCGACAATAAAGAAATTAGGGATGAGCAACCGAACTCGATTCAATTCGAGAATCAAAATAAACCGACTTTCCCCGATTGGTTCCTAACCATAAACATTACTTCAAGGTAGAATTATCATATATTCCTTTACACCATCAATTTTATTTTGTTGATAATCTTGTATAATACTAGTTTTTGATAAAATGATAAGGTTGTATAGGCGCCATTGATGGTACCCATATTCATGCTTCCGCAATACTTGTCTGAACCTACGCAGGATGAGCTTGCAAATGATACATTGACCAAGAAAGGAAACCAAATAAATACGCTTGGGAAAACCATTGCCAATAAAATGGCAAGGGATAATAATATGCCAGAAATTCCATGAAATTATATTTTCAACTTTTGTAATGTATTAGTATTATTTCGACTATTATTTTGTATTTGAGGATTTCCTATGTTGTTTTAGTATTATTTTAACTATTATTTTGTATTTGAGGATTCCCTATGTTGTTATCTAATCAATTTCTATTCCTAGAAATAGAAATTTAATTCTGTTATCAAACGGATTTCGTTTCGAAATAGAAATTTTAAGTCGTTATCAAACGATTTTTCTTGCTCGAAACTTGTCTCTGGGAATAGAAATTAAGAAATTGATTTCGCCAAAATCAATTTCTTTTCAGAAATTTTGTCATGCGCAGCCTAAGAAGCTACGGACAAACCCTAACATTAATGTCCTAGCTTTCCAAAAGACAATGAGAAAGGCATGGGAGATGGAGGATGTGATTATCTCTCTCTGTTGGGTTCAAATATTTTTGCTTTTGCTTTTTTGAGGAAGATAAAATATGAATACTTAGATGGTGGATCAGATCCTCATTTGCATATCATCTTTTACTTCAAAAATGGAGGGGGCCAATGAAGCCTAGTGGTGCCGTCAGAGGTCATTTGAGAGTTGAAAGGACTCATTATTGGGAAGAACCTAGTGTCGTACAATAAAATTTCTGGAACAAAAATTAATTTTTAAATTAATTTTAGAAATTGAGAAGTTAAAAATTTTAGCTTTTGATTTCTTCTTCAAATCAACTTTTGGAATAGAAATTTGTTCTAAAAATAGAAAAATCAAATTGCGTTACCGAACGGATTTCTGTTCCAAGTCTGTTCCGAAGAACAGAGAAATATAAAAATAGAGAAGTAAAAATTTTATCATGCGTAACCCTAGTGAATCCCGTCTAGTGAGGGTTGACCCTCATTGGAGGTCTACGCTCGCATGTGTTGGAGGCCACCACCGCCACCACCCCTACACTACCTTCGTCAAATTGGACGGTAAATAATGGAAAGACTTGACTGTACCGACCAAATAAGGCCAATAATTCAGTTGATTAGATACCTTTTGTTTTTCTTTATTTTTTCGCTCACTAGAACCTTTCAAAGTAAATGCCTGAAATCACCTATAGAAGAAAGGCTCCTTAGATCCACTCTTTGGTCTCCTAGCCAGGAGCTTTGTCCTCTGTTTTGGTGTTTTTAATTTATTTATTTTCGTATAATTTGGTGGTGATACTTTATCACGGAAGGCCCGCATATCCCTAAAAAAATGGCCCACTCGTATAAAATAAGATGTTAACAACTAAACTACTCCATCCATCTCAAAAGAAAAAGAGACTAAATCAGGAACTAATCTCATAATTGGTCACAGACAGGCTTCTGATTGGCACTCTACAATATAAAAACTTGAAAAATCTTTTCATTCGTCTCCATATCTTCTCAGCACGCATTTTTTAAGAATCTGTCTGGTCTATTCTCTAAGCAACTCCACCTCAACACTCAACAGCTAGAGAGAGAATTTTTTGAACAATTCACACGTGGGACTGAATGAAAACGAAGGATCAATAGCAAGTTAGAGCAAGTATATAAACGGAGGCTCGAAAGCAGTACCTTGTGGTTGTCTTGTGGCCTACAAGGAACGGAACAGGTGGAGCATTTTTCAGATAAAGCCAAGAAGGTTAGTTTCTTCACTTGAATCTGTCTTAGCTCCTTGTGTTACAAGATCATAAGTACATGTCCCATATCATCTCATCTCTCGTGCCCTAATTTGAGAACGACAACCGTGTTCCTCCGAGCGTCCGCATGGTCTCTACTGCTGCTTTTTCTCCTCAATCGCATTTGCATCAAGGAGCAGAACTATACATCGTCTATTTATTATCTGGACTAGAATTTTGTCTAACTCCTGCAAGATCTAATGCAGATCTCAGAAGGAAATCATCAGCATCGTTTTTATTTTCACAAATGGAAGTACTCTCTGCAAAATGGATAACCGAAACGGTAACACAAAACATTTCTAACTTTGAGCCATTAAAACTATGTATGCAGTGACTTATTAAAGATCTGTTTCTGTAGTGTCATAATGGATTTTTTGTTTCTGCCATGTGGTGTCATAAATGTTACAGAGAATGGATGACTTCAACAACTTCATCCACCAATACAACACCAACTCTCCTGATAATGGAGGACTCATGACTGATGAAATTGCAACTGCCCTGGGAGAGACTAATAACAAAAACAGTAATTTGCAGAACTGTTTGTATCCAAACCTCCATCCTTCGTATCCTCCTTTCACTTCCCAGAACTCCATTACCTCCACCACCACCACCACCACATGCAGTGACTCGTCCAGCGAGAGATCTTGGACTGGCCATGAGAGGCCCGCCAAGCTCTTGAAGGCCAGTACCTGCGGTTCTTCCTCCTCCTCACACCTCTTTTCGTTCAGTACATCGGCTTCAATGGCCTCGAACCTGCAACAGCAAGTTTATGGGAATTTGCAAAACCCTTCCGCAACTCCAAAGAAAGAGGCAGTTTCTCAAGAGTACAATATGACCTTCGGATCTTTGAGCTCGGGTGGTGTTCATCCCAATAACCAAAACTCCAGCCCAAAAGCTGGTCTGGGGATTAAGAGAGCTTATCCTGTTTCAAGGACTCCATCAAGTGCTCAAGACCATATTTTAGCGGAAAGAAAGAGGAGAGAGAAGCTTAGCCAGAGGTTTATTGCTCTATCTGCCATTGTTCCAGGCCTAAAAAAGGTACTCATTGATATTTTTATTAGTTAAATTAATCAGATTCCATTATATGCCACAAAATGGATACATGTGGTAAGCAAAAGGGCAATCGTGGTCGATTAATTGATCGAATTTGAAATCGAATATCTTAATTGATCTCTTTTCTTACAGATGGACAAGGCCTCTGTTCTTGGAGATGCCATCAAGTACTTGAAACAGCTTCAAGAACGTGTGAAGTCGCTAGAGGAGCAGTCGAAGACGAAACCATGGAATCGGCGGTCTTCGTGAAGAAATATCAGCTTAGCAATGATGACGACGGCTCGTCTTGCGATGAGTCCTCAGACGGTTATTCTGCGAACCAAGCATTACCGGAGATTGAAGCTCGGGTTGCGGACAAGGACGTGCTTATCCGCATTCACTGCGAGAATCAAAAGGCTATTGCAGCAAGAATTTTTGGGGAGGTTGAAAAGCTTAACCTTTCCATTGTTCAAAGCAATGTGGTGAGATTTGGCAGCTCCACTCTTGACATCACCATTGTTGCCCAGGTAAAAATAAATCTGAGCATCTTCTTCTAAGCTGATTAACAATTACTCCACTTGAAATGAATGTACTTTGTTGGGTTTGAAGCGCTTTGCCAGTTTTATATCTTTGTGAAAGTACAATCTTTGAATGTAAATTTGGGCTCTTTTCTCTTAAAAGTTGCTAATCTTTGGTCTTTTATGTTATCGAATTCAAATACAAGGAAGATCGCGTTTAGAGAAAAGGGTATGATTTTTTTAATCATATTTCGATTTTCAATCGTGACTAGAGCAAAAAGGGTGCGGAAAACATTGAAAGGCTTGGCGATTGATAAAACTTCAGAAAGGTAGTGCGTTTCAGAAAAATTAGCATAAGAAAAGTGAGGATTCATGAAAAATAAATAAATAAAAGAAATCCACTATACACAAAGAAAAGCTGAAAAGAAAATTATGACATCCAAATGCATTTTGATCCTCTCCTGACCTATTAATGATCTAACAAAACAATTATTCTCTATTTATTTTGAACTTCTACTATCTAGCTTTTTATTAACTTTTTTGTTTATCTATTTATTTGCCAGATGGATGATGGGTTTAGCTTGACGGTCAAGGAGATAGTGAAAATCTGCGGTCTTCACTGTTGAAGTTCTGGTTCAGATGAAGATGTTGAAGTTCATTGTTGATTCACGTTGCTTCGTCCTCTGTAAAACCTAATTTGCCAAAGTTTTAGTCCGTGAAGATTGTGATTTTGGGTAGATTTTTTTTTTTTTTTTTTTTTGCCTTCGTTTACTCTTGCGTGGTTCAACATTGTTTGTTGAGTGAACCCATGCATGATGTAAAAAGATGTTTCCATGCGATTTCTTCTTCTTCTGTTCTCATTGCCCTTATGTATTTGGAAGATTCATGGAAATAGTAACTTTAATAAGATCATTGGACTAAACGAGTTGTTTGCGTTGCTCATCTATTCAAAAGTTTTTACATCTTTAAAATTATAATAATAATCACGTTGAATCCCAACAAGTTTACTATATAACCGATATAATTAAATTGCCATAAATTGCGTACACTCTAACAAAAGGGAGAGGTTTTTTCTTCCTGAATGCATACGTTTAATTCCAGATGGATATGCAAAATGTTGGATCAAATATACTTATCTAAGAGCCAGCAATTACATTTGATATTGTATTAGGACAAAAACAACGAGCTTATTCCACGCCCCCATTTATTTATTATATATAATTAAAGTGGGAGCTAAGGAGAATATTTTCTATTCTATAAGTCTCGTGGAACTTCAATTTGCCCCTGTGATTGCCACATGGCATGAAGTATGACATCGTTTTCTCAAGTGCCATATTCGACCAATAAGTTTTTAGCTTAAAATAATTTGTCATCCACTGATTTCTATCTCTTATTGAGTTTTTTTTTTTTTTTGGATCTATATCTGTTATCGAGTTTAAAATTTAAAAAGAAAAAAATAATAAAATTATGGATATGTACAAAGTTGGTAAGCAACAATCAATAAAAAAGATTTTTGTAGTACCATTTTTTTTTAATCTTCAAGTTAAATATTTGATTTTAAATAGAAAAATCTATAGATAATGAGAGGACATCTTTGAATCTATTCGTAAATGATGAGATTCGCTTTTGGACAAATTACAGTAGTTAAAATAAAGAAATCCTTTGATAAAAGTCCAAACAAAACTAGAACAAACTAAGGGGATATGTTATTAATAAATATAGTATTATTCATTTTAATTATGAGTTATTTTATGCCAGTGATCAGTTTCAGTACATCAAAGAATATTACAGTGATGAAGAAGAATATGTTAAAAATATGGATAAGGGGAAACTTCATGAGTTTTAATTTTTTAATACAACTTTTGTCTTTTTTTTTTTCCTCGGAAATTCAAATATTTGAGTTTAAACTTGAAAAGTAAATACAGAGAAAGTATCTTTAATACAATTTTTAAATGATATATTTTATTTTGAAAACATACATTTTGAATTTAATGAAATCAATTTACTTTAAGTACATAATTTTCGGTATATATTATTTTCTTAGATGATGAGATATCACTTAATTTTAATATTTGAATCAGATTAGTAATGGACAAAGTTAAAATATATAATTATCAACATATAAAAGGATTAAGTTATAACTTAAACTGAATAAGTTCCACTTTAAAAGTACATATTAGTGATATATATTATTGCTAATTAAAAACATAACTGATTTTTATTAAAGTAATTTGTTTTTCTGACAAAAAAAGTAATTTGGTTTAGTGCATTAAAATTTAAAGTAAGCATCTTCAATCACTTAATTTGAAAATGAATAGATTATAATAAAACTATACCTAAATTATAACTCAATTTATTAAATTATATTTTAATTGTGAGGGAATAAGACGGAATAATTAACTCATGTTGCTTCAATATTACCAAAAAGCTTGATTTTTATCTCAAACTTACAACCAAATATTTTTAAAGGAAAATCATATTAATTTGCAACTTACTTAAAACATAATTTTTTTTTAATCTTATTCGGTTTCATTTTTTACCTTTCTAACTGACTTATTTCCACTATGGCTTCCATCTTTATATGATAAAATCACCTTTATCAATTTATCTTCTGTTAGGAGAAATAACTTCATAACGTGTGTGTGTATACAAATATATATGTGTATATATTTTTATAATTATCAAATAAATCTCATCTCTTCTCTTACATCACATCTCATATCTTTTATGGGCAAGTTGGGAGTCAAACTTTGTGATTTACTTTGAGCCACGTCAGTTGCACATTTGAAGCCCCACGTTTATTTTCAATAAGGACAGCTTGGTTTGATGTCCTTCAAATATACAGAACATCCAGCTTGGAATGAACAAAAAAATAACCCAAATGAATAATCAAATGGATTTTGGATTACACCAACTCGATAATTATACTGTTAATTAAAGAACAGTAGAAGATATGGATCTTAACAACAATCTCAAGCGATCCCCTTTTGGATCCTGTCTATCTTTTCCATGACTCGGTCGATACCTTCTATTGAAACTCTCCGGGATTTTTGCCCATTTTTCATTGTCTTTATTGAGGAGAGAGGGGGTCGGGGGAGGTGTTTTCTGTTTGTATCCAGCAATTCGACACCTGGACCGCACGTGGTTAAGCCTTATAGTTCGTAGATATCATTCAGAATGAAGATCTTACATTTTGTTGGGTATGTACAATCGGGTGGCTAAACCAGATTCTAGTATACACGTTGTAGAGGGCATAGAACGGGAGTTCGCACGTGAGTTCTTGCTTCGAGGAAGAATTAGGTTCCCTCGAGAGGGCGTGAGGATTTACATCCTAGAAGGCTGGATTGCCAGGTGACTTGGCGAAGAACATGGTAAGCTAAAACTTTTTTGAGGAGGAGAGACACATTCGCTGTTGGAGAGAACACTATTGTCGTTCTTCAACGATGAAATCCCGAATGATCTTGTCATGCACGAGGAGATGCATAGAATGGCTGCTAAATGAGATTCTGCCATGCGGTAATCAGTAGGTGGTGGATCAATCAGTGTTAAGATAGGTGGCCCTTTTCATAAAGATACGAATCAACATTAAGCACCTTTAGCAAAAAGAGTTTAGGGGAAGACCGAATTAGGCGTTTTCTAATGAGCCCATCTCTGAGCCCACCACGCGAAAAGTCTCCAGGACGTTCCAAAACGGCAAACGTAACTCAACATCTTGTCACTGATCCATTTAGCTTACATAGGCCCAATGGACATAATTAATAATAAAACTCAAGGCTAGGGCGCTTTTTAACAATTAATAACATTTTTTTTTTACCATAGATATAAACATAATGTCATGTCCAAATAATGCATACAGATTTTAAGCCAAAAAGAGCATAGTCTCACTCGAGAAGAACGTAAAGAGCAAGAAAAATTGACTCATGAATTTCTTTCCATCTATTACGCGGGAAAACTTGACGTTTTCTGTACAATCTTAACCGGTATTTTACATGGAGCGAACTTTTATCAAGATAGATGAAGCAGAGTTTGGAAACGTTACTAGTTCAGGTTTTATACGGTTGCTGCAATTTGCCTTCCAATATTTCAATTTTCGAAAAAACCTTCCTGATGTTTTCAAATCGATTTCAATGTAACCCTAATGTAGACTCTCCCTAAATTCTCATCAAATGGTCAATCACGTGCTCGCGTTACTAGGAGGTGCTGCCTCTAGAGGGGCAAATAGATCCAACAAATTTAGGAAAATTACTTTTGGCCTCCTTGTAGTAACATTTGCCTCTTGATGTTAACTTTTTACAATGTGCATTTTGATCTGTTGAAATTTTTGCAATCTTCTCCCAACATTGATTGTAAATGAAAAATATAACTTTTAATTAAGAAATAGTAAAAGGAAAAAAAAAAATAGTAAGTGAAGTAAATTTTTCTAGCGATGATAGGCTTCAATTTTGAAAGGTTCCTAAATCTCCCACATCTAAAGCCTGAGAATCGTCCATTATTGGATTTAATTAAAAGAAATGACATTAAGATTATTCTTAAATCAGTTTGGTTGGGGGGGGTGAGAGGCCGAAAATATGAAAACATTTTCCTAATTAATAATTTCGCTCCAAACAAACGCCCCCTTTCATGAAAGAGGAACTATTTTTTCCCCATTTACCAATGTGGTGCCGTCAGTGCAACAATAGTAAGCAACTCTCTCCCCTCTACTATTCCTCTCATTTTCATGCTCGCAACTAAATAAGGAAAACCATTCACTTTTCTTGAAAATAAAGTTCGGATAAAACCATCTCCTTCGACATAAAGTTTCTCATAAAAAAACACACACACACACATTTTTTGTTCATTTCCTTTTGTTGAGGTTTCTTTCATTTTTTTGGTCATAATTAATGTCATTTGATTTGACTTTACAATTATTGTAAGGGGAAGAATGCAACAAATTTCAAAAGATCAAGGGGCATATGGCAAAATATTTTAAACACCAGACGGTAATTTGGATCTATGCAACAAATCTACATGGCAAAAAATGTGATTCTGGCTCTAGAAGAAAGATCACGTGCCATCAATTAATCATTTTCAGGTGACAATGTGTTTGCAATCATCGCTGGGGGCATCGAACTCAATTTAAAAACAGTAGGGAATTTATGCCAAAATTGAGATACCGTAAGGCAAGTTGCAATGACCCAAAAATCTTGGGGCGAATAGCAATTTCCCCCAACAAAGTTTAGCACTATAGTCTGGTTCAACTTAAGAGAAGACATTGATCCTCGCCATACTTCCACTTTCCCTAATGAGACTTCTTTTTGTGATCTCATCCCAACATAAGGAAAGGAAGTTGGATGGCTTTCAAGTTTTCTCGATTTGGACATACACGGTCAGCGTCAATATGCTAACTATCTACTCTCACTAGGTAACCATCAAATCAAGAGTGGACAAGATCGATCATGGAAATATTCATTTTACACTAATAGCATATGCTATTGCTCTGCCATTAATGGTAAACTTTCCCTCTTGTCTGGCTTGCCAAAATAATGGATATTGGCCCACCACCTTGAGATGCCATACTTACAATCAGTGTTACACTCACTTCACTATTTTTGTTACCGTCTTAAAATAAGGTCAGATCCACACCAAATCTATACCTGCAAATCTCCCAATCCTAGTTTTCATTTGGCTTTTTAACAAAGAGATCTCTCTTTTCGAAGCAGACTTTAATGCCCAACATTCCTTTTCTGCTGATGGAGTCTGAAGTGAGTGACGAGCCCTGCTGAAGCTGATACATAATAAGTTAGATAAATCAAAGTAGCGAAGCTCTCCGAAACACAATTGGATTATTTTGCTAGTTTTAGGAACTCTAACCCAGTACATACAATCTATGGTTGAAACCTCGATTCTTGTTTCGTTTGATAGTCCTGCAAAGATTGACATAACCGACGCTAAGGCATCTGCTAAACAGCTTCTTCCCTTGTGTGAGTTACAGTTCTTGTGGAAGGAATTGGCTTAGAAGTACATTCAATTTCCAAGCGAAAAGGTCAGACAACCAACATGAACAAGTCACGTAGCCGAATCTCGAGGCATGTCATGCAATCAATGATGTATGTTATAAAATAATTTCTTCCGTCAGCGAGTCTAATGAAAAGCCTATCACAGGAATGCCCATAAACAGATGCAATTAACAGACGGAATCACACTCCACTATTATCTGACAGCAAACTCAGACTAGTGATTTATTGTGCTAAACAAGATTTTCTAAAGGGTTTTTCTGCCAAAAGCTGGTAAACCATTGATGAGTCGAACCACTTTACCTCGGACATACAGTTAAAAGCAGCTCAGTTTCGGCGTGATTCTGGAGGCTTGTTTCTCGCACCTTCTAGCATTAAAAGACCCCGCAAGAATTCAAGATTCTTACCTCAAATGCAAATTCTCAAACTTCCACCATTCTCTCTTTGAAAGTAGGATTTTCACTTTAGCTGAAGGAATGCCTGGTCTAATGCCTACTCATCAATCTCTAATTTTTCTGCTATTACATTCGAAGTTCTCAAAAAGTGCGTATAAAGTTCAAAAGTGATTCACAATCAGATTCTGCGGTTGTATGAGATCAGATATTTGGTAACCTAACTTCTACTTTATGAAAAGTTGAACTTTCATATTGAAATTTGACTTGCTTCAAACTTACAGCGAGAGTATTGGAGTGCAATTGAGCACATTTCGGGTGTAATCACCAATCCTTTCCTCATGGTTATGTGTCATTTTCAATCTAATTCCCCTTTCATGATCGAACAGAGCGTATTGGGTACCACCTGGAAGAGGAAATGTGGATTTCAGTATCCTGATAAGAATGAGAGTATTATCGTGCAAAGCCAACTACTAAACTGTAGTAGCTCAAGTGATGGAGTCAATGCTAATCTAGTTGTTCTCTAAGTAATTCCTCTAGATAGCGAATTAAAGGGGGGGGATAGTACAAAAGTGTTAAACTTATTGTACTATTGCCAATTGAGTCTTGAACCTTTTTATTGTGCTGATTGAATTTTAAATATTTACACATTTTGTCAATTGAGTCAATCCAACCAAATTTGATTAGAATTCATTGATGTATACATTAGTCATCTTACGTGACATGATCAACAATGATACTGATAATTTTTTATAATATTTTAATTTTTTTGAATATTTTATTAATTTATAATTTTCCCTTTTTTCCCTTTTCTTTCTCTTTCGTCTATTTCTTCCCCTCCTTCCTCTAGTTGGTTGTTGAGCCCTAGAACCTAGCTTGAGGCGAGAGCTAGCTTTAATGAAGCTTGACCCCGACCATTGGCTTGACCCTTGCCAATAACGGGTGACGTTCACCATTGTCGGGCTAGCGAGGGTGAACCTTGCTAAATCCAATGAGGTCGAGCTTTGCCCAAACATGCCGAAGCTGACCTCATGTGGGCAAGGTTGACCTTGATAGCCCTCACCTCTAGCCAATCGTCAACTATTGCTAGGGCCCGGTGACTAGCTAGAGTAAGAAGGGAAGGAAAAAAAATTAAAGAAAAATCAATAAAAAATTGAAAAAAAAAATTTAAAATATTATTAAAATTGTCTAATCAATTGATTGCACCACGTAAGATGACTAACATCCACGTTAACAATTTCTAGCCAAAATTGGTTAGATAGACTCAATTAACAAAATGTAAAATAGTTTAGGACTCAATTGGGAAAAAAAGTAATAAGTTTAGGGCTTTTTGGATAATTTTCTTGATTAAAAAATCTATACAAGTCTACCACACATTCTCTTGATGGCCTAAGATGCTACTCTCATGAGACTATTGTGCCATCTCTTTGTTTTGCGCAGTTTAACGTAACTTTTTAGCACATTTTGCTGATGATTGGGGGTAATATTCTGATAATTTCAATCCTCATGCTCAAGAAAGTGAATGATCTACTACCGGATGATCTTTGCTATATTTCATTGGTTCATCCATGATAGGGTGCGATAAAATGCACCGGTTCGTCTTGATGTGATGTGATGAAGAGACACCTTCCCAAGAGGTGTGAAGGTTCATCTAATTTAGCGGGAGTTATTAACTTCCCAGACATAATAACTTCTAGAGATAACCGCCTTGTCAATGGAAGAAAGAACATTCTAAAAGAGAACGGTTCTCTCTTCTCCTCCTTTCTCTATCAAAGAACATTATGCAAAAGACTTCCATTACTACTTTAAAAGAGAATCGGCATGAATGTTGTGGAATGTGAATAACTTCATTGTGATTGTATTCGGACCATCGTGAGGTCATATCATCTATCATTTTGCTCATGATTTAACATTCATGAGTAATTCGCTTGTTGTACATCAAAGATGTTAGTTGATTAATCCGTCGACTTTTAACTAATATTGGCATCGAGCACGTATTATGATCATTGCCTTGTTTTTCCTTCGAATTTTTCACTTGCCATTTTATATGAAGATTACAAGGTTGAACTTTATATCATCTACATATTTATTGCCCGAAAATTGGAAAATCAACGATCAATGTGAACCCGAAGCGAAGAACGGTTTGGACATTGCATGGACCATTTTGTTCGCCAAATTTCAAAAAAAAAATTACGGTGAAAATTGTTTTTGAATATACAAGGTGAAATATTTCGTCGAGATGAGTACAATGGAGGGTCACATGCTATTGACCGACGTCGGACACATCTTCATGCACTGCTATAAAGGGCGGTGTCATCGGCCACATGCATGTTGACCGTGCATGTAGCACTGACGTTAGCAAACCATCGGTAACTGACCCGCTAACATCATCGACAATGTCATTACCCTACCAGACCACTGACCTGACCCGAAGATCTGATCCAACAACCCAACCCGGTTAATTGGTCAACCGATCGGACCAGGTTGACTAGTTGGCCGATTGAACCGATTGGGCCAGTCAAACCAACCTAGTAGAGCCGGTTTTTGCTCTGGGATGTGTGCCACACGCACCACAGTCAAGCAGCGTTGTGGGCGCATGTGGGCTCCAATTGGAGCGTAGTTGGTGTCTTGTGTTCATATTGAAATGCTCTTCATCGTGACATGGTTATTTTACATGTTTGAAACTTTTTAAGGTATAAAAGTTCATATGGAACCCTAAATGTGTGTATTTTTTGGATATAAGTGCATTGTTTTTTCCTTATTACTTGTATTTCCCTATGGTTTTGGAGATACATAAACTAACATCCATGTAAATGACAACATACAAGTTGTGTAGAGTTTGGTTCAATGAAAGCACCTATGGTTTGACGTGCTTGCATTTTCCTAATTACGAGCAAACTCAAATAATGGTCTAGAGATCTTTTGTTTTTTTCATTACATCTTGAATTCCACATATGATTATAATTGATGTATGAATATTTTGTATGTTGGTTTACATTATGCTATGCCTTTTGATTTTTAATAGAAAATTTAATGATTATATAAAGTCATGTAATGTTTTTACAAGTGGGAGTTCGTAAGGTTGGTAGAATTTAAATGAGTTATCACTTCGAGCTTAAAATTTGCGCAAATTGATCAAACTAATGATAGTAGGACAATCGTACACGGAAGCTGATTATGAACGTTGTGAACTTTCATTTCAGTGTCTTTGTTGAATTATCATTAATTTAGTTAGTCTCTATTAAAAAATGTGTTAGTATTGATTCTATGTTTATTATGATAATGTGTAATAGTAATTGATCATGGTCTCGGTATCCAAGACTATTATGGTTGACCTCAATAAGGGTGAGAAGCTAAATGGTGATAATTATGATATTTGATATTGAAAGGTTTAGTACATCATTGAGGAGCAAGAGTTTTTGGAAACCCTCAACCCTACCACGGATAAACCTAAACATGGAACTTCTGCTTAACATAGAAGAGATCAAGAAATTTATAAAGATTGAGAAAAGAAAATAGCATTGCTCGCATTACACTGTTGAATTGTATGCAAGATGATATCATGTGTGAGTGTGAAAGTTATGACAGAGTTCAAGCAACTGACTATCTTGAAAAATAAGTTTAGGGCTATGCCTACCTTTAAATTGAGAAGGTTCACCATCAAGTTTAACATATATCGAAAGTACTAAAATCAAACTATGAGGTGGTACTTTGAGAGATGTCAAACATGATAGTGAGCTGAAGATGGTAGGATATACCCTTATTAATGAACAACAAGTTCATGCTATTATAAGGTCTCTTTTTTGAGAGTTTGAAGTGTATAAAAATCAACATGACGCACAATGAGAATATTGTCACTTTTGATAATATAGCACGTCATTTGGAATTATAGGATAAACACTTAGAGGCTATGAGATCTTATGCACATGCTTATGTTATTGAATCTAGTTCGCACAAAGTTTCGGGCTTCAAGCGCAAGAGGAACTATAAATTCAACAACAAAGAAAAGAAATTGATCACGCACCTAAGAGAGCTAAGTTCCTCCGATGCAAGAAGTATGGTGAGAAGAAGAGCAATGCCAAGATGAAGTGCTATAACTGTGACAAGCTGGGTCATTTCACTTGTGAATGTATTAAGCCAAAAGCGATATCGCATTCTCCATTATTTTAAGTGATGGTTATGTTTCTAGCATTGTAATGCTTGCTGAATTTCATTCTATGTGGACTATAGACTTAGAAGCAATAGATCATGTAACTAGAGACCAAAAGCATTTATGGAGTATCGTCGGATACAACTTAGAAAAATTGATATATGTTGGAAACATCTCTAAAGTTAAAGTAAAGAGTATTGGCACATGTAAACTGATTTTGCATGGTGGCCAAAATTTATTCTTACATGATTTTCTCTGCTTTAAATATTCGGCATAAATTGGTATTTGTAGTTGTTCTTCTAAACTCAAGTTATGTATTGAATTTATATGGTGATTGTATTGATATTGTGTTTGGAATAGTTTATTATGGTTTTAGTCATATAGTGAATGGTTTTATGATGTTACACATTGACTATGACATATTCAATATTAATGTTGATGGTTATTTTTCTTTAATTGCATCTTCTAATAATGTGGAAATCGATATCAGTATTTAGCATGTTAGATTAGATCACATTAGATTACAAAAATGTAAAGGTCAACTAAAGAAGGCATTTTATGGTCGCTCACTAAAATTGATCTACATATATGTGAACATTATCTTATAGAAGAATAACTAGAAAACAATTTGGTAAAGGAACTAGAGTTGAGTTTTCATTACAATTCATACATTCTGACATTTGTGATCCATTGAACGTGAGGGCGAGACATAAAGTCTCATATTTCATCACTTTTATAGATGATTTCACACGTTTCAAGTATTTCTTTTTGATCTCCCACAAATCTAAAGCATTGGATTGCTTTAGACAAGATATAGTTTTGCTAGAGAATCAATTAAATAAAATAATAAAAGTATTAAGAACCGATCACGGATGTGAGTATCTATCTAAGTAATTTAAAACTATTTGTGATGAAAATGAAATTATAAGACAATCGACTATTCTTGGTACTTCGTAAAGGTGATAAATAGGTGGGTCGGTCGGTTTGGGCTGGATCATTAATGTCCGACGCAAATTGGCCCATTAACCCATTTATGACCCATTTATGCCTAATGTAAATTTTTGACCCATACCGACCCGACCCATATTAATAAAATATTTTCATATTTAACCAAATTTAGGAAAACTTATTCTTATGTTTTTTTTTTAAGATTATATTACTAAAATACTTCCAAGTAATACAAATCTAATCACTAATTTTTCAATTTTTTATACTTTTTGAAAAAAAAATCTTTTTTCTTTTCTTTCTTTTCCTTTTTTTCTTCTGCATCTAGAGAGGTTCGTTGCCAACCTATTTAAAACCTCCATTAAATCGCTAAGCATCCACCGACCAAAAAAAAAAAAAAAAAAAATGCTAAGCAACCCATTTATGACCCATTTAAACTTGTTTTTAAAATATATGTGGCATAATGTGTGTGGAGTCCACATTTGATGATACACACAATACCCAACACGCCTGGATCCACAAGACCTAATCCTTGACAAAAGCCCCAAAAAAAAAATTTAGTTCAATAGTAGATGTTGATGTCTCAAAATGACTCGAGAAGCAACTTGCCGCCCACTTAATAATGCATTTGGCCAACAAGTGGACTTCTCTTACATTTTCCCTCATCCACAAAATTTAAGCATAAAAAGCCACAAAAAGTTGCACAATCTCATCATCACTTGGATGGAACCGTAGCTTCCTAGTCCTATAGAGGCCAAAAACAACTGCCCGCATAACATCAACTACCAAATGTAAACAAGGAGCAAACAGAAAATAAACTCTAGAGGATATATATAGCTTAGCAAATTCATGTAACCTCTTGAAATCCATGTCTTAACTGCCCATATTTCATGCCCACTAGATGAGGGAAACTCCGTGAAGATTAAACACATTTTCTGCAATATGATCAAGTAGATTATGTAAGTATTCTCACAAGGGTTCCAACATTAAGAGAACAGCTAAGTTGCTTTCTTTCTACTTTACAAGCATTTGTTCATTTTACTATGAGGCAAATAAACCAATGAAAAAATGAGAAACCAATCTATCCTTCTCTAGCATAAGGGAAGGCAAATGAAGATAAGCAATTTTGTTCTAGTACCTCAACAATGGGTAGGCACTGATTCCATCTTCGGAATAGGTTGAAGTGCCAGAACTGATAAAAAGGCATCAATTTCAACTTGATACCTGAGGAAAAGGAATTTCAAAATTAATTTCTGCTTAAGCAACCCTCTCTCAAGCATCAACTTTGATTAGAAGTTTTTGTGTACCTCTTCATTATGACCCAACAACTAGTCTAGAACCTGAAAAGGAAAAGCATCAACTTTGATTAGAAGTTGTAGAACCACAGATTATACCAAAAATACATCATTATGAAGACAAGCGTATTAAATCATATGAGCAAACGAAAAGAATGAGATGAAAAAAAGTACCTAATGCAAATAGTCTTGAAAGTCAATGATGATAGACTCCTCATCCAAATCTTCCTCGACGGAACTCCAAATAACCAATTTCTAGTGCATAGCTCAACCTCTACGCTTTCAGGGGAAAGGGAACTACGATATTTATTTAAAATGCGTCCTCCAATGCTGAAGGCTGATTCTGAGGCAACGGTAGTGATAGGAATGCTCAATATATCACGTGCCATGAGGGATAACTCGAGATATCAATGAGAATGAGTCTTCCAAGAATCAAGGACATTCGATCCAGGAACTTCTTTCTATCAAGCCTATTCTCCTCCAAATACAAATCCAATTGTGACTTAGTAGATTGTGATCCAAAGTGTTCACTCAAATGCATCATACTCATCAATGTCATCCCCAATGTTCTCACCGATGCCCTCAACTAAAATGTTACCTCGACTAATTGAAGAAGTAAAGCGATCATCTCTAGACATAGAGGTCACATATTCATCAAAAAGTGTATAGAGTTTTTCTCAAATGCCCCGTACAAATTCCACATGATCATCCATGTCCAATTTTGAGTAGCAAAACTCTAACAAGTATAACTTATAGCGAGGATCTAATATAACTGCAAATGATAAGACAACACTATAACACTTCCAATATCTTTCAAACTTTTTTGAGCATTGCCTTAGCCATAGAACTAATAGCCTCATCCTCAATATCCCTTGCCCGTATTAAATGAATCTGAATCTACCATACTCCATAAAAATATAAATTCGCCGTGAAATATCTAACTCCAAAGAACAGAGTAGAAATATCATAAAAGGGTTTCAACAAGAAAGCAATTTTCTTTCCTTTGACCCAATCTTCAAAAGATGGACATCTAACAAAGTTATGGTCAATTAACTTCAAATGTGAAAATGCACATTCAAAGAAAATGGCAACCTCAAGCATTAGGTATGTAGAATTCCATCTCGTAGCCACATCTTGGCGTTCCTTTCTACTGGTCTTTAAGCACGACTATGATATACATTCGGCAAAGTTTACTCTCCTCCCTTATGTAGCCCTCACATACTTGATAGCTTCTCTAATATTATGTAAGGATCCATCAATAACCTTTAAACCTTCCTGTACAATGAGATTCAAAACATATGCACCACAACGCACATGAAAACTGTCCATCACATAACAAAGAGGATCTCACAAAAGGTGTATTTCTCCAAATATCAACCATACTGTCATTATATGATGCATTATCTAAAGTAATGCTAAAAATCTTTCTCTCAATACCCCATTCTCTTAACAAAGTCAGCAATTTTTCTAAAAGTATGGGACCACTATATGGAGGTGGCACATAGGAGAAACACAAGACTTTCGAATGCAATTCCCAATCCTCATCGATATAATGAGCAAAGGATGTCATATAATGATCCGTAGTAAATGTGTTTGTCCATAGGTCGAAGTCAAACATATTCGGCTCGAAGAGACAATAATTTGATATCAAAATTCCTTCTCTTTTCATAAACTTTTACCACATCACTTATTGCTGTAAACCTTGAAATGTGCTTCACATTAGGGTTAAGGTAACTAAACAACTCTCTAGTAGCCTCTTGCTCCACAAAAGAGTATGTATAATTGTGTTTGATTATCGCTCTTACTAGCATATCTCTAAACACACCTTGGTCAAATTGTACTACGGAACCATCAACATTAACCTCTTGGTTGGGACAAGTATCTAAAATGACGCAACAAGTTTTTTGTCCCATGGCTAGCCATATAAGTTACTGCACTACTTACATTTAGCCTTCTTCATGCCATCACCATCCGTGAACTTTTCAAATTCAGACCATACAATCGAAGTGCATTTTCTTGAATGCTTAGAGCAAGTAGAGTTATCTTCCTCGTCCTCACGAACTAAGGATGCAACTCTACATCTCTTGAATTGTTCCGTAGTTGAATATTCTTCTCGATCCTCGTTATCTCTTGACATGTCAACTAATTAGTTGGAGAAAAACATAAATTAGAACGGGTTCGGATTGCATGTTATGAACTTAACATAAAGGGTAAAGAATGAGCTGCTGAAAAGAAGCTATAATAACATAGTGGAGGAATACGATGTCAAAAGAGCAACTTCGTTCACTAGAACATTGAAAATCGCAGCGATCATCAAATTCATCCTTACCTTCTTTAGAACTTTTTCTAGGCCTAAGCTTGAGAAACCGCAACAACTCTCTATTCGGAAGATACCACCCGCTACGACTCCACTGGATTCGACTCTCCCTCCCTGGTGCCGAGCCCGCTCGCCACAGTCTTGTCCTTGGGCAAGCAACTCACAAAGCGGTCACCACTAACGGTAGAGCAACCGCCCATAAGGGAAATAAAAAATGAAGATCAATCAGCAATACATGGTTGTCAATGGTAGGAGCGACATAGGTAACGCTACATCTTACCAGCAACAACTAATTTGCCTCAATATACGAGGTGTCTTAACATGGTGGACTCACAACCAATGTAACTTACAAGTCGGCATCGAAAACCAAATGTTCTAACCTAACTCTCAAATAAAAGGTCGGGACAAATCATCCACATGGAATGGATTGATTTAAACAAATTATAAATGGGCATTAGCAACACTATGAGACCAATGGAACCATGAGTTACACAATGTAGTCCAACCAAATGAAACAAAAGACAACTATAAATAAAGGTTTACGGCTATTATTTACAAGTAACCAAACTTCTCTAAGAAATAAAAACACTACTCAATGCATAACCCACATTAAAATTTGGTCATGACATTGCCTAATAATAATTCACCAAAGTCACTTTCTAGATTTCAAACCCATGTTTTGTTGTAATATTTTCTCCTAAAAGGTGTACGTCATCGACAATTCAAATGTTCTTCCAATTCACTCGTTTCTAGCTCAACAAAGGGCACCGAACAACTCAATTTAGCTAAAATAAAATGCACAAACTACATTCTAGTTCCAAATAGACTAATTCCTCAGTCAAGACAACTTACCTCCTGCAATAGAGTGCCATCAACCGCATTAAAGATCCTAATGAGAGTCTCTCTAACCTCTCAATGTCATCCTATTTCGTGCTCGCCGTAGCCCGAACTTGCCATCCTAAAAGAGTGCAAAGCATGCAATCCGCGAATCGTGTGCCATGATGAATTTCGTCCTCTTCGATGCGTAATGCTCGATCCTCACCTGCCCCTTCGAGCCCGGGCCGACCAGCACGAGCGACCACGCAGCCTCGCTACAACGCGATGGCGACGACGGGCGAAGATGGGCGGTGGCAAGCGGCGACAAGAGATGGAGGTGGCGGCGAATCAAATTCGTGGAAGCGAAAAGGGGTAGGGTAGAGAACCCATCTTTTAGACTTTAATGGATTGGTAAATGGGTCTTAAATGGTACAAAGTAGACCCATTTAAGGCCCATATATATTTTAGTTCTTTTATTTTTTAAAACCCATCATGGGTGCCTTGGAAAATAAAGCCCGACCCATTAATGATCCATTTAAATAAACATGGGTCCATAAATGGGTTGTGTACCCATTTATCACCTCTAGTACTCCGCAACAAAATGGGGTTGTTGAGAGAAGAAATAGAACTTTATTAAAAATAGTTAGGTTTAAGGTAGCACAAGCAATCTACCTATTCCGTATAGAGGAGATGTGTTATTGATTGCTATTTATACACTTAACCATGTGTCCTCTAAATCAATCACTTCCACCCCCTTATGAATTGTAAATTGGTAGGAAATCGTACTTAAGTAACCTACGACCTTAGGGGTGTACAACATATGTTCACGATTCTTCTCATAAATATGGCAAATTAAGCCATAAATGGAAGAAATATATATTTATAAGATACTCTAAACATTCCTAAGAATATGTATTCATAGGTGAACAATCTGATAAAAGTGTGACTAAAATGGAGTCACGAGATGTCATGTTTTTGGAGAAAAATTTTCTAGTAGATGTGAGATTAATAAGGACTTCCAATAATATGAGGTGAAAAATTATGATAACACACCTACTAATGTTGGCGAGGGAAATGAACATTTACATCAATATATAGGCCCCGTTTGGTTCAGTATTCCCAAGAGACTTTGAGCCTCAAAAGCCCATTGGAAAAAATATTAGGTGTTTGGCTAGTTGCCTATTTTATCCTAAAAATATTATGAAAGGTCTAATTTTACCCATGTACAAACAAAATCCCTAACTCTCTTATTGGAGCACGCTTTCCTCTAATGCTCTCCAACTCCATCACGTGATGGCCGATCTCTCTCTCTCTCTCTCTCTCTCAAGCTTCTCTTTTTGGTGATTGGAAGGCATCGAGGTTTATCATCTCACTTACATTGGCCTCGAATGACCAAAGTGACTTCTTTTTTATTTTTATTTTTGTGGGATTGCCTTGAATAATTGAAGTGTCAGGGATTTTTGTTTGTAAGTGGACTATTTGCGTTGCTATATCTCTAGAGTTACTTCAAGGTCTTGATTATAATTTGTGTGGGATTGTTGTTCTATGGGTAGCTTTACTTGAATTCATGTCTAATGATATCCTTCCTCGGAAGGGTTTGCTCTCCCTGAACATGAAGTGCCATTGTGTTGTAATAATTAGTTGCACTTCTGGTGAACAAAAAGGCAATGTGGGGGGCAATTTTTCTTTTGCACTGATGAACTTCTTCCCCAGAGCCCTCTTGGAAGAACAAGATGGATATAAATTGGGGAGGACACTAAGAAAAGAAATGTGAGCTGTATTTCATTTTGATATCATATTTTAGGAGGCGAGTCGTGGTTATTTCACTGTCCATGTAATGATGTGAAGAGTGTTTCTAGTGAAGCATTGACACACGCAGCAAGACCGGCTCGCTATATGGGAGCTTTTCATGTTGCCCATTAATGTCAATATTCTTTGGAATAGTCCCGAATGTTGCTTCCTCACCCGCATCTAATCTTCATGATAAAGGCTACACGGAGTGCAGCAATTTAGTTGACTTGCTAGTTACTTGGAGGTTTTGAAGCAGCTATTGAATGGTTTTTCAGTTCTCATAGGCTGGAAGTATCTACAAGTGTTGTGTACGATCGTTAGCTTTTATAAAACGACATGCATGCAATCACCGTTGCATTAATTTGTTGGTTAGGAAGAATATCTAATTATTGTTCCTATGTTGATAAGAGATGCACATACACCACCGATCCAAAGAACGGAATTCGCTCTCCATGCGTTAGATTCTCTATGTTGCTTTGACATGTGAACCAATGACCTTAGCCGATGGCTCTTTTGTTTCTTATGGCTAAAAATGCTTTTGATCCAAGATGAGGCATTTCACTACAAGGTGCAATATCTGAAATGAAGTCATGTGCTTTAAGTTTATGTGTTTGTGTCCTTCCCTATTTTTGTGTGTTATTCTCAAATTGTCAAATGTGAATGTGAGAATATACTCATTTGTACTTTCGTTTGTTTATATTCTTCATTCGGATTGGTTCATGGTTGATCTTGTTTGTTTGTGTCTCTTAAATTTGTTTATGTCACTTTACTAGTAGATGAGTTCATCAAAGGAAAAGGCATTTTGGAGCTCGGAAGATGTAGAAATCTTTTGTAAGTTGTGCATTGAACAAATTAAAAAGGCAATCGTTTCGCAAAACAACAAAAGAGATAGATGGACAGTCATAATTAGTAAGTTTGAGGAGCTAACGGGCAAAAGTATGATAAACAACAAATAAAGAGGAAAATTTATTAAATGACGTGCAATGTGCAACATGAACATTATAGAACTAATCATGAATTAACTCTACAGTTAAATGCAATCTAAATTAATTATGGATGCAACATTTTTGGTATTTTCTATATAGAGTAAGTAGTAGGATACATCCTAAATCTACGTGATGACTTAAATTAATTAGGACATAATATATGTAATCCTAGTCAGGCATTAAATAAAATTCATGGTTTCCTAAATTGCTATATGATTCATAATGCTATGAAATTCTAAATTAGGAAACATGCATGAATGCACATCCAAGTTTTAGATACAATGCGAATTTTATTTTATTTTTTTTTGTATTTTTATTTTATGTGATGCACTAATCTAATGATGTTAACAGAAAAAAATCTGAGCGATTTTAATAATTATTAAGATTAAACTTAGCTAATTAAATATCACTTCATGACGCATAAAAGAGGAAAAATTTAATTAGGGTTCACTATTCCAGCTCAAAGATTCGATTCCCCATTTTGGATATCCTCAACAAATTCAAGATCAATCAAAATAGGATATCAAATATTTTAATCTATCTAAGATGTGCAGGGGGATATACGCAAGGTAATTTATTCAAAGATTACATGTTCCAAAATAGGAAGCAAGATAAATCGGATAATGCGTTACCTGATTTTACCTCAGGCGAGATTACGATGAACCGGCGACGAAGTAATCGACGGTGTACAGCGAACAGCACCGGCAGGAGTGATCAACAAGGGATGATGACAGCGGGGCCCAAGATAAACAATGACAGGCGGGACTAATCAAACGGCATCAGAAAATTGGGTGGCAGCGACTGGGACCAACAGGGGGCACCGGTTCGAGCAGCGGTGATGCGAGGCTTACAGCAGCGACGTCGGCACCTGGGTAGTGATGGGACCATTGTCAGGGACAGTGACTGGGTCTTTACGGGGGCAAACAGCACCGACTAGTGGAGGCGAGCGGCAATGCCAGCGAGTTCTGGGCAGTGCTGGAGACTGAGAACAGCAGCTGATCAGAGGCCGACGGAAGGCGAGCTTAGGTGGTCCCCGGGAGGGTACTGGTGGCAGGGAACCATCGAGCGAGGCAGCGGGACCAATCAGGGGGAAGGCGGCAACGCCACGTTTGGAGAATAGCCGGAGAGGGAGCTTGCCGGGAAAATCCGAGTGCTTTTACTTCTTCTTTTTTTCCTCCGAAGGTTGATTCAAAATTGGCATTAAGTACAAACAAATCAGAGAGATATATTCATATTCGATCCAAAGGTGTGCGCAAATTGTCAGAATTAAGCAATTCAAAGCAACCATCGGATACACGGCCAATTTGATAATTAATCTTATCAATAATATTGCAGCGAATCAGAGGGATACATAATCCCCTTATTTGGTAAGGTTCGCGAAGATACAGTGAAATTATCAAAATTCAGGTGTGAATGAAATGTCAGCTGCTTTTATAGGAATTTCAGCTCGCCACAACAGGTACTGACCCAATTAAAAGTTACATAATTAAACAATACGTACGTAGACGTGAATATGTCAGAAATTGTTCGTTACTTAATCTTACAGTCATTCGCCCTACTTTTTTTCCTTTTATTCACGCTACATCACGGGTGAATAGATTCAGTTTTGTATCAATGCAGAGTCTGCGGCAGCCTCTCATCACGAATCCCATTTTTATACTGGACTCTCTTCAAAGGGAAGGAGCACAAGCCCAGCCATTTCACTCCCTGGTACATATTCAAACAGAAAACTCCAGTACACTCAAACATAAGCGACATGGGAAAGCAAGTTCAAGACGAGTCACCAGATTAGAGCATGGCAGCGTCCTAAGCATCGAAAGAATGTCGAAAGGTATCCAACAGATCTCCCAACATGCAACCAGAAGCCGCCTCACCTAGTTTGTCAATGAGTATCAAGCCATACCAAGAACCGCAGCAGAACATGGGAAAGCAGATCTTGTGCATCTGAAACGAGAGTGACGTGCAAAAATAGATCTATACATGAAAAAGAAAGACTGAAAAACATGCGAACTTGTGGTGAACTTGAGAAAGGAAAACAAACGAGTAACCAAAGAAGAAGCAGGCTCCATAGCCGACATTTGACAATGCGGATACATGTACTGCAGAATCATTTCACAGAGCTTCTTTAATGAGATATAGTCGACTATGACCATGACCGGTAGCCGTTACAGTCTCCCAAAAATAAGATGACAACAGTAAATCCTTGTCAACTCAATTCGTTCGGTAGATTATAGCAGAAATTCAACTCCGATTGCGTTTTGGAGTAATTGTCATGGGACTTGTATCGTCATAATTCAATATTTTGTTGGTGAGTTTGCGAAGCGTGTGTTTGATGTGTGCAAGGTGTGTTAATGTGTGTGCAAGGAAGTGTTAGAAGAGAATACAAGGGAACAAGAAAGAACTTTTTATTATTGATTATGGTACAAAGGGGAAGGGGAGGAGCTTGCTTACATTTGTTGTTCTACCATGCTTCCCTCTTCCTATTTATAGGGTAAGTGGACAACATTCTAGATTTGTCTAGAATGTTTTGTCCACACTAGTTTAATCTAGAGAGTTTTAGATTGTAATTTATCCTCTCTTCTTCTAGAGTTCTACACATATGCTTCTACATTTTTCTTCTTTGCCACCTAAGCTAGATTTTCTTAAGGATTTTTCTTGACTTTTCTAGGTCAAATCTTTCATGAAGTTTCTAGAAATTGGATCAATAATTCAACACTCCCTCCTTGATCCACTTTTTGTGTTACTCCAAGCATTTCCCGCAATGTCTCAAACTTGGCTAGCGGTAGTGCTTTAGTGAAGATGTCCGCTACTTGTTCCTCGGTTTTGCAACATTTCGCTCGATCTCTTTGTTATTTTGCGCCTCTCGTAAGACGGGATATTTGATGTCTATATGTTTGGTTCTTCCATGGAATACTGGATTTTTTTATATAGCTTATTCTTGCGTACTTATTGTCACATTGTAACAGAAGGTTGTGCATTAGCTTCTCCAATGTCTTCTAGAATTCTTCGAAGCCATATTGCTTGGACTGGTGGTCATTGCAGGCTGGATGTATTCAGCTTCCGCAATGACGTGCCACCAGTCTTGTTTGGATGCCCATGGAATGATTCCTGGCCCGTCAGAGTGAGAGGCGTGAGCGCAGTACTTCTCCTATCATCGCCGAACTGTACCAGATCGCTATTAGTGTAGCTAATGAGCTTGGCATTTGCACTTGGCCGATACCAAATGTCGTAATCTATAGTTCCTCGTAAATATCTAAGAATACTCTTTGGCAGCTCAAAGTGAATTTGACTCGGACTTTGCATGAATCGTGATAGTAGACTTGTTGCATACATAATATCCGGTGGGTGTAGCAGTGAGATATAGCAGATCGGCCAATCAAACTTCTATAGAGGGAGGCATTGGCTTTTTTGCTCCATCTTCCTTCAATAGTTTTTCATTTGTCATGAGTGGGGTTGAAACCGGCAGCAATAGTTCATCTTGAATTTCTTTAGGAGGTTTTCGGTATATTTCTTTTGCGAGATGAAAATTCCTTCATCTTGATTGACTTCAATACAGGAAATGGTTCATCAAGCCCAAGTCCGTCATTTCAAATGTCTTCATCATTTCTTCTTTAAATTCTCGATCATTGTCTCATTGTTTCCTATATATATGAGATCATCTACATATAGAGAGACAATGAAAGTGTCGGACTTACCTTGGGTCTTGATGTAGAGTGTCGGCTCACTCATACTCCTCCTGGAATCCTTGCTTGATGAAGTACTCATCGATTCTACTATACCACGCACATGGTGTTTACTTTAAACTGTATAGGGCCTTCTTAAGCTTTAAGACTTTTCTTCATTGCCTTTGATAGTAAAGCCATCAGTTGAGCTACATAAATTTCTTCTTGAAGATATCCATTTAGGAATGCTGATTTACATCTAGTTGATGGATCTTCCATTCTTTTGTGCTGCTAGAGCTATGAAAGCCCAATAGTATCAAGGCGAGCAACGGAGCGAAAGTTTCAGTATAGTCAATACCTGGTTGTTGCAAGTATCCTTTCGCCAAGCCTTGCTTTATGCTTCTGAATTGATCCATCCGCGTTGAGCTTCGTCTTGTAGACCCACTTGACGCCAATGATCTCTTGTCTCGGGTCAATCGACAAGCTCCAAGTTTCATTTTTCTCGATCATCTGATCTCTTCCTCCATGGCTTTTGTATCCAGACTTCATCTTTGGATGCTTGTTCGTAGTTTTCTGGTTCCAAAATAGCAAAGTTGCATGTGTCGTAAATTCTTCTAAGGGCTTTTACCCTTAGTACTAAAGACTCGGAGGTAGATTCTTCTTGCATCACTCTTTTGAGAGCTTGGTGAGTTATGTCGTGAGCGGTGAATCCGGTACTTCTCCTTCTTCTGCGACGTTGACCCTCTTTGAGTAGGTGGTATGTCTGCAAGGTGATGTACTTCTTCTCGATCTTTCGTCCTCCCAATTCCAGGCAGCATTCTCGTCGAACTCACGTCTCGACTAATCATAAGCTTTTCTTTGTTCTTAGGTTGTAAATTCGATATCCTTTTGATTGGTCATGTAGCAGAGAATATTCCCTTTTCTTGTCTTTTCATCTAGCTTTTTACTCCTTTTTTTGAGCAGGGGATGCAGGACAACATATGCATCCAAACACTTTGAGATGCTTTGCTGAAGACTTCCGTCCACTCCATGCTTCAACTGGTGTTTTATTTTGAACAGTTTTGTTGGACACTGTTTAACAGGTATCTTTAGATAAACTACGCCCAAAAAAGTGTTGAAAGTGCCTTTCGGTCTAAAAAGTAAATATATGGTCTCATCAAACTAAAATGGTGGAAGGAGCTCATGGAAAAACAAAGAGGAGGAGAAACTATAAAAAAGGAAAATTATCCACCTTGTGGTATTTGCAAGAAAACAAATCATTTGGAGAAGGATTGTTGGTTTAAAAATAAAAAAACAATGCCGCTTTTGTAAAAGATATGGCCACGTAGAAAAGATTGTCGCCGAAAACAAATAATCGAGCAAACTATGTAGAAAAAGAAAGTGAAGAAAATACATTCTACGCAGGCCAAACGGCAAATAACAATAAAAGTGAAACATGGTACATCGATAGTGGTGTAGCAATCACATGACGGGGACGAATCTATATTCACTGATATTGATAAGTCGATGAAATCCCAAGTAAAGTTGGGCAATGGTGCATTAGTAGATGTCAAAGGAAAGGCACCATCGCCGTGGAAACGAATAAAGGCCCCAAATTTATACATAATGTATATCTAGTCCCTCATCTTGCACAAAATCTCTTTAAGTGTGGGCCAAATGATACAAAGTGGGTATTCTCTATATTTTAATAGAGATGCCTGCATTATCTATGATAAATATAAAAATATCATTGCCTCTGTTAAGATGAAAAATAACAATTTTCCTATTCAATGGAAATATGTCAAAGATATAGCCATGAAAGCTCAACTTGATGATTCATGGCTATGGCATCAAGATTTGGCCACTTCTTTCTTGGGGCAAAAATTCTCCATCAGAAAATATGATGAGATTTTCTAGCCATTACAGAAATTTCAGATGTTTGTGAAGGCTGTCTTCTTGGAAAACAACAGAGACAAGTCCTTCCCATCTGAGGTGCATGGAAAGCTAAGAAGTTATTGGAACTTGTCCACACGGACATGTGCGGTCCCGATGAGGACACCTACACCCAGTCAAAATAAATATTTCATCCTATTCATTGACGATTACACAAGAATGACGTGGGTATACTTTCTTCGAGAAAGATCTGAGGTTTTCTCTATCTTTAGAAAATTCAAGAACCACGTCGAGAATAAAGTGGCCAAAGAATTAAAGTTCTAAGAAGTGACAGAGGCCACGAAATACAATTCAAATGAGTTTAATAAATTTTGTGAAGATGAAGAGGTCCATCATCCAACTAGCGGTAGCTACGCCCCCGAACAAAATGGAGTAGGCGAAAGGAAAAATAGAACCGTCATGGAGATGGCAAGGTCCATGCTAAAGGAGAAGGGGAGGAGCTTGCTTACATTTGTTGTTCTACTATGCTTTCCCATCTTTCCTATTTATAGGTGCTCCAACATTCTAGATTTGTCTAGAATGTTGTCCACTTAAATCTGAGAGAGTTCTAGATTGTGAAATTTATCCTCTCTTCTTCTAGAGAGTTCTACATATGCTTCTACATTTTTCTTTGCCACCTAAGCTAGATTTTCTTAAGGATTTTTCTTGACTTTTCTAGCTCAAATCTTTCATGGTTTCTGAAATTGGATCAATAATTCAACCACCAAATAAATTGCAATGCCTGGTTAGGGTTGCTGATTTCTCTATCAAGGTGCCAAACTCGCCGTCTTTTGGCTGAAATTTGTGATCTCGCAGTTGGCTAGATCAGAATATTAGCAACAGCTTGGACCACAAATCCGATAAAGGCAAAGAGAAGGTATGTGATTCTAGCAAAGTAACTCATTCATATTTTCCTATTACGCAAGATCATGGATTTTTAAGTATAAATTCAGAAAATCTGAGTGAAAAAGGCAGAACATAAATTCGGATGAACGTCTCTTTGCCATGCACTTTCCTTTGGAAGAGGATTGATCGCACGAGAAAATATGGTACTTAAGATGATTGTTCTCTGAACTTTTCTATCGTGGTGTTCCAACACAAATCATCTCTAATTTCAAATTTAGCCCGCCTGTTCAATTTTACAGTCCACTTCCAATCTTGTAACAGAAACTACCATTCCCAAAGAAACTGCTGTCTTCGTAATCCCTAGGAAGAGATTTACGAGTTTACTAGCTTGATCAGGTCAGGATGTGCGAACACAACAGAGATGTGGGCTGACTGCGATGATGGAGTTTCGACTTATTCATCAGCAAAGAATTATTCAGTAAACCCAACACATATTCTAAACTATATCTGGAATGATCTATATTTATGGCAAGTCTCACGAGACACCCATCACTTTCACGCATGAATCAAATTCTAGTTAGTACATATACCGCACCTCATGTATATTATATACAACATAAAAGGGTAAAATGGGAGTCACCACAGTGCTTTGAAACTTTAGACTCAAGACTGACGACAATCGCTGCCTAAGATCTGGTCCTAGATCGAGGTCGGGCGAACCGATTTGGACTAGATAAGGTCCTTGCAAACATTGTGATGGAGCTCGCATGAGCCGCTTTGCTGCTAGAAGAAAAGAGCAATGGCGGTAGCGGAACTAGAGGTGGAGAGAGAGAGAGAGACCTCTTGAGGTGGTGAACGCGAGTGAATAGAAGGTACAAGAAGAAGAAAGGGAGGAGGAAAGTAGGGGAGAAGGTATTTTTTTGGGCAGAATCGAGAATCAGAAAATCAGCGATTCCCACTTATCGGGTTCAAGTTCTAAAGGTATGCGGGCAAGATAGTAACAAATGTTCAAAATTGGGAATCTATTCGACAAGAATAGTTTCAAAGTAGAACTTGAAACAATCTTTTTCTTATTCCATATCTTCGTGCAATCTTGTCGATCAGAAGCATCCGATGATGAATGTATGAATCATGGAACCACTAATATGAATTTCCATTTTAGATATATCAAAGAATGGAACTTTTATTTTGTTAATATTTCATATTTTTTCGCATATCTATATATGAATTATGATAGGTGGATTGTAGAAGTAATAGTGGTGATTAGAAACTTGGACGATTCATTACAAATCATTCAATTAAGAATACATGTGAAACTTGATATAACTCTAAAACCAATTCTGAAACATGTGACGGGGTACCTTCAAATTTTAAAAGTGTGCAAGGTAGATTCCTAGTTCCAAAATTGGGAACTAATTCCGACAAGTAGATTCACTAGATTCTAAGTGAACTGAAACAATCTTAAAACCGAAACCGCTCATCCCTTGGATAAAGAGACGGGTGTAGGATATGGAAGCAAATATGTCTTTTTTGAGTTTGGAGGAAATGCAAATTATTTTTTTCTGAAGTGATGATGATTTTATATGTGGATTCTAATCTCATCATAATTTTCATTATTTTCCTTTTACTATTATATTTACAATTAGAGGGCGTGTAATGAATTTATCGTTGAAATTTATTAGAATTTTTTAAGGGATAGATGTACTGGAGGTTTTAAAATTTGACACGAAAGTATAATCAATAATAAGACTCATAACAAGTGTAATCAAGTCCTAAACTTGTTAAATTGGTGCAATTGAATATTTTTGTTAACTTTGTCCAACTTAGCTAATAGAAAATATTGACATGACATTTTTTGAATTTTTTTCTCTTTTCTATGTGGCGATGAGATGGCTAAAACATGAAAACATAAAGCAAAACGACGTTGTTTTCATTCAAATAATATTTTTTAGTACAGTTTCTCACCCTTTTAATTTGGCTTTATGTTATAATTTGAATTTAAATAAAAATTTATCAAAAAATTAGATTTGGATTGTCATTTAGTCACACCATCAAGAATATATTACAAAAAGCTACTCTCGGTATTTTTGTTAAACAAGTTAGACGTAAATTAACAAAATGATTCGATTGCAATAATTTGATAAGTTTTGAGACACGATTGCACTTTTATAAATTTTAGAACTCAATTATATTG
This sequence comes from Eucalyptus marginata, assembly GCA_014182565.1. Lineage (NCBI taxonomy): Eukaryota > Viridiplantae > Streptophyta > Magnoliopsida > Myrtales > Myrtaceae > Eucalyptus > Eucalyptus marginata. Next base: position 11,454,857 of record CM024593.1, read on the forward strand.
TTGTGACATATGTAAAGACTTTATCCCTTTTTTGAGCCATAAACCATCAAAGATTGTCCGAAGTACACGAACAAATGCGAATGATACATGATTATTTTACAAAGTAAAGTGGAACAGCTCTCCATCGAGTAAAAGCAATAATTGCCTTCGTATTGTTGATGCTAAAAAGATTAAACTTTATGTCGCTACTAAGTGAAGCTAGCACACGTGCAAAGTACGCTATATTTATAAGATCCTATGAACGCTTTATGTAGAAATAAAGCACGAAAATGACAAACACGAATGATCCAAATTTGAGAGAAAAAGCAAAATGAAAAATTATACAATTAACTAAACTTATTATATAGATATCAATTCAATCTTTTCAATTTTATTAATTTAATCATAAATCTTTAAAGAAATTTCAATATAGTCATTGCGGTGAATTTTCGTAGAAATTATTGACTTTACGCCTAGATATCTCTAACTTTTTCGATCTTATTGTATAAATGTCAATTTAATTACTTTCATAAGACAGAACTACTTAATTTTTGGTGAAAAGTATTTCTAAACCTACCTACAATATCCGTGAAACTAATACTAGTTGTTAATCGATTTTTCCATCTTATATAAAGTAACTTTTTTATTTTCACTTTCAACATTAAAATGATGAGGGCACGCCTACTATTAGTTCAACTTTTGGTACTTACTTTTAACTTTATCAAACGAGTTCTTAGTCTTACATATAGGTGGCTTTACGTCACCTGGGGCAGTGCAATAGGGTCATGGTCAGTAGTCAAGATAAAGAACACTTTAATTTTTCAAAAGGTTAAAGAAAAAAGAACACGTGAAATCACCTAGAAAAAGTGTGATTGGCAAGTTTGCTCCGCTGCGTGTGGAAATTTTGGGTGGGTTTATTAAATACCAAAAGCTTCATATTGATACTTTCTAACGGATACACTTGTGCCACACTTATCCTAAACAAATTTTTATTTCACAAAAAATCTTAAATTGATACACATATCACATTTATTTCAAACTGATGTACCTATACCATATTTATCTCAAGAAATTTAAATCTATCTTATTGGCTATCATGCGTATATTAAAAGCGACATGAGTATATCCATTTGAGATAAATGTGACACAAATGTACCGCTTTAGGATTTGTTTTACTATGCAAAAATTATCTAGAGATAAAATGCGAGTGCAACATACTATGTTTGGGTTTCTGTGACCCAAAAATTAATTTGAGGATTTTGATAGTTTTAACCATTAAAATTAACAAACCAATTTTAATGGATCAAATATTAGTGTCGTGTGGGTCCCCTAAAGCGGATGGTGCAAAAGTATTTTAGCATCGCATGTCCAAATTCATGGCATACTTTCTGACAGGCAAATCGGTACCAATCTTGTAATCATGTCCTTGAACGTGATCCGATTCATATCCAGGAAGATCTTCATCCGAAGATGAAGTATCCATAGCCAGCCTTGAAGAAAGCATTGCATTCTCCCTGCATCCACTTAGTCTCCGTGTCAAGACAGAACTGTTTAGAAAGCCCCGAGCAAGAGCAGTGTCCAGCAGAGATATTCATCTATATTAAATTGCCAACTCGATCGAAGGGAGGATAAAGAATGGAATCAAAGAGGAAGGGGACAAACGAACACAATCCCATGCACGGAACAGTGCTTTGAATAAACCTCGCTTCGCGTTTTTGCGAATACGAAGAGCATCGGGCTTAGGGATGCGATTTGGTCCCAAGTGATTCCTTGGTCGAAGAGCCTGATTTTCAAAAGGAGAGTAGATAGGGCGTCCAATCCCTTTAGGCACACGCATACCGCTCTGGATCAGGATTATCTCGACAGGACAAACGCTTAATTCGACCGGTTCACGGAGTTTACTAGGTGTTGCATGGACTTACAAGAAGTCTAAGAGCTTTATGGATTATCAAACGAAATCACTCAGCCGTCTAGTTTATTCCAAGTCTCATCATATGTGAGGTTGATATTCCATTATCGGTACATGTAACATACTTAGTGAATTGTTTCTAATGCTTAAGAGAAATGAAAGAGCAAGCGAGTGAGGTGTTGCGTGTTTGATATGACCCGCGAACTTGTTTTATTACCATGGTACATGATCTCAGGAATTTAACACGAATGCTTCTTATTTTTATTTTCAGATGAATATTTAGAGTTAGGTGGCGCGGTTAAAATAAGGCCAAAATCTGCTTTTAAAACACTCAAATTATGTCTATGATATAAAATATCCAAAATTTTTTATGTCACCAAAACTCCTAAATTTGCCAATTGTGACACTAATACCACCAACTTTTTGTGTCATAAGAAAACGTACTTACCCTCTATTTCAATTCTCATTTAAGACATATTTGTTACAACGATATAAATTCATGACTTTTTATAATACAAAAAAAAAAAAGTTTAGGGCATTAGTGTCACAATGGGCAAGTTTAGTTTTATAAGTAACACAAAAAAAATAATAATGAAGTTCATGATATATGTATCACAATGAACATAGTTTTGAGGTTTTTGTGATATTAACTCTAACAAATAGGAAAATTAACAGACGTTTTTTGTTTAATGATATTGGTGACCACCCATTTATTTATTGAACGCACTTACTAATGTCACCCCGTGATAGAGTGAAATGTATCCCTCGTTTTTGGCTACATGACAAGGTTTGTTAACTTAATTTACCAACTGTAATATTGGACTCTCTAAAACATTCCAAAGGTAAGTATCGGTCTAATCTTTAACTATTGATGGACGACAAAAACATGAAAGAAGCTGTCGTATTGAAGCTGAATTAGTTGGGTTTATCGGAACGTCCAGCAGAGTCTCATATCTCAACAGGTAACCACGGTCAAATAAAGCTCAATAACATGCGACATAATGTCGATGATAGTCCCTCTATACTTACTAAAAATTCAAAATCGTCCATTTACTCTTTTTTGAGAAAATAGTATCGGTATATTTGAAGTATCCATCACCCCTTTTGTAAAAAATACCATACAATCCTCACGTAGACATCAGAAACACATGCTCGAACGGATTGATTGCCCATCGGCAATTTAAAAAAAAAAAAAAGTAACAATGAGTCAACGAAGCAGCTACATTTGTCTATGGTCACCATCATTGGACACAACCACCGCAGTGGCGGCCAAAGCGGATTTGAGGAGGGAGAGAGAATATCTTTAAGCTATAGCGTAATAAAATTTCTCTTACGTTTTTACGTTATCCAGAATAGGTTTGGAACGGAAATGGTTGTGTCTGATTTGATTTTTATTTAGAATAGATTTCTATTCCGAGGAAATTGTTGAAGAAGAAATCATACGTTAAAACTTTCTTTCGATTCTGAAATAGGCATTGAGAAATGTTCGTGTCAATTTATTTACATTGAAATATTGTCGTGCACCTTACCCAAGACCGGTTAAGAGAGCGCAAGTGCTATTGCCGCCTTGGTGTTGTGTGATCATCACTACCTGAGGCAGCGACCACCCCGTCATGCCCGCAAAGGCTAAAACAAAGGCAAGGATGGCCCAAAGGCCTACAAATGCAAAAGTTTGAGTTATTAGTGGGACTCTAAAGGTCAGTATATCAAATTTTCTAAAAATGTATGGATCATTTTGAACCGAGAAAAGTAAAGGGATGGTTGTATATTTCGAGCAAGAGTATACAGACTACTTGTAAACTTACATTTACTCAAAAGTTTAACATCTATGTGTTTCATCAAAAATGGGTGTTGACCTAAATAGTGAAAATCTTTCACCAGAAAAATTTTAATTTTGATTTTTAATGAAATGGGTTTAGTGGCAATTATGGATAGGAACTCATGGTTTTTATAGTGAAAATGAATAAGAAACTCAAAAAGAAAAGTAATGACAATGATGACTAAAATTGAAGATGAGGGGACAATTATTATTATTATTTTTTTTTTTGGTCAGCCTCTCTCTGTCCGATACAGCTGCCATTTTCGAACTCTTTGCCTTCTTTCTGAGGCGTGGAAGTTGCCACATTTCCTCGAAATGAATTCGTCACACCACGTGGGAACAATTAATTAATAAGATGATAATAAGTACGCTGGGAACAAGCGTTTTTATTACAAGTGTCTTCAATTATCACACGCACCTCCATTTTTTATGGCTTACTAGTACATCCATTCACTAGCTGTTACCACTCTAAGCACAATTACAACTGCATTCACAAGATTTCAAGCCTCCCTATTCACACGTTGGTCTCATCCAAAAATAGTTCTGACTTCCAATGCCGCAGGGCTACTCAACAATCGCTTGGTGTTCGTGCTTTCAATTTGCATCTGATCTTGGTGTCCTCTTGTTCTCAACCCTTAGCCAAAAATTTAAAATGGTTAACCTTTTATATGATGAGCCTCATTAAACAATTCTATGGATATCGATATTGCCTCTAGATCACTTGTCTGATGTCGATATCAATGACGCACAATTCTCAATAAATCTCTCTCATTGATATTGATTGTTTTATGTGTTGTAATACTTTTATTAATTAATATTCTTTGTCGATTAGTCCCCATAATGCGTCGATCATAATGAATTGGTTATTTTTTTTTTATGTAAAATACAATGCATTATGACTCATTACAGAAGGGTCTCCACGTGCACCTCAACAAATGCATGACATTTTCTATCTAATCATATTTGCCAAACGCATGATTCACTCATTTGACCCGTGCATCTAAATCCACCCATGATGGATGAATAGTGTCATCCTCTTCCCTTTTGGCTACATGACAAGGTTGTTAACTTTCCAACTGTAAAAATTTGGACTCTCTGATTTCCGGCAAAGCATCCATTGAAGGTAAGTACCAGTCTCATCTTCAACTAATGAAGAAAGTAAAAGAAAGAATAAAGGAGCAAAACGACAATTGAAGGATTATTGAATAATGAAGCATTAAGCTTCCCCCACTTTTAATCGATTACTGATCCCTTTGCTTTAGAACCTCTATGATTGAAACGACAGCGTAATCTATCTTGCATGAGCGTACGCGGCGCCTTGCGAGATCAGCTTTGATGACTAATTTACATTACCCATCATGATATCAATAATGCTTTTTGCAAAAAGAACTTGCTATGTGATAATCGTTTTACTGAACAGAAAGATCTGGTTAACAGCTCAAAATCACAGAAATGCTGGTTAAGCAACTATTCTCATGTTGGGCAAGCCAGATTGAGCAATGCCTGATTGGTGTTTCGAGTTACCCATAATAGAACTGGCTCGAGAGTCGAGATGAATAAACTATATGCGCATTGGGACTAGTCTTCGTGTCACATGGATGCTATTTGCTCGAGCAATATTTATTATGAGAGGCCCCCACGA